>JAWPHD010012798.1:0-73225 GCA_037043455.1 Cyrtodaria siliqua
TGGAACCCAAATTGTGATGGCCCATAAAATGTGCAATAAAGGCAGATCTAGGTTTGCATTTAACCTGTTGTATATATCTATAATTTGGGTTTGGGATTTCTTATAACATTATGCATTTTATTCATACTTCACCAATATTGGGGCATGGGCTCCCTCCTCCCCGACAACCGCATGCCAGCCCTCTCTCCGTTTTCTTAAAAATAGAATTTCAAAATACAAGTTTGTAGTGACTACTTCTTGAAAACCATGAGTGATATTGATATGGGACTTTTTCTAAAATGATCAGTATGACATGATGTTGATCCTTGTCAGAAATTATTTTGATTTGACGTTAAACATGGCCGCCAGTGGCCATCTTAGTTTACATAGAGTTATATAATGAAAACTTGTAGCGACTACTCCTCTGAAACTACTTGAAGGATTTTCATAAAACTTTACAGGAATGCTGATCTAGCTATCAAAAAACTATCAGTAGAGATTCAAGGTCATTGACCTCTTGTTATTCTTAGGTTCTATAGTAAACAAAAATCTTTAGCAGAGTAAAAAGACGATAATTTTCAAGATTTTGATTTTGAAAGATACATATATTGAATCAATCTGCATGTATGTGCATGAAATATGCAGTGTTTTAAAAGAATCACACTGTAGATACCTTAATTTTAACAGTAAACTTGGTTGAACATCAAGGATCAAGCCCGAGTTTATCACCTACAAGAGTGTCTTATTTCTGGTCACTGATAGGTCAGATGATGCTCTATCAAAATTATGAATAAGATGAACCTGTCCATTTCTTCCACTTTACACAGGTAATGTTAGGCGGAGCTAAAGTTCTCAATATTAAATTGTACCGCTTACTGAAATCACTTAATAGATATTGCACATTTTTCCCGATATAAAAATAAGACTGCCCAAAATTTGAAAGCCTCTCGTTGCTCATGGGATGTAAGTTGAATGATTAAATTAAACTGCTGTGAGACCTTCAATCTACATCATACAGTATACGCCTTTATATATATAGATAATAATAAATTAAAACTTCTGTGAGACCTTCAGTCTGCATCATACAGACTACGCCTTTATATAGACCATAATAAATTAAAACTTATCTCATTGATAAAAGTTTGAACTATTATAGTGACAGCCAGATATATATATATATATATAAATATAAAGATATTAGCATGTGAATGTGTTTAGTGCACTTGGTTTTCATGTAAACATAAAAAGCCAAAATAAGTACCAGATATCTGGAATATTCAGTGTCAGATCACACCAGGATTTGTTATGAACTGAAATGTATACTTTTTTGTTTTAATACAATATACCAGGATCTGCAGGACTAAGAATTGTCTGGATATAAAATGAACAGACATATAAGTAGGTTATATATTAAGTTCAAGTTTTGTCAGAGATTTCTTCTTCTTTTTTTTCTTTTTTAATTTTCTTTAATTTCTTTGTTTCAAGTGCTTGTAAGTGCAGTGAGGAAACTGTTAGGGTTGCCTATAATAGACATCATTTTATGCTCGATAATCACCAGTCACCAATATATGATACATTTCCATTGATTATAAGTAATTTAATACAAATGCCAAAAAAAAAAGGCTCGTTTTTTTGTGTGAAATGGACATATTAAGTGTTCAGGGCTTGTGGTGGCCCAGTGGATATAGCATGGTAGACTCAGAGTTCAGGGCTTGTGGTGGCCCAGTGGATATAGCATGGTAGACTCAGAGTTCAGGGCTTGTGGTGGCCCAGGCGATATAGCATGGTAGACTCAGAGTTCAGGGCTTGTGGTGGCCCAGTGGATATAGCATGGTAGACTCAGAGGTCAGGGCTTGTGGTGGCCCAGTGGATATAGCATGGTAGACTCAGAGGTTAGGGCTTGTGGTGGCCCAGTGGATATAGCATGGTAGACTCAGAGTTCAGGGCTTGTGCTGGCCCAGTGGATATAGCATGGTAGACTCAGAGTTCAGAGGGCACGGGTTATAGCCTCATTGGCACAGGTGGGGTTCTGTGGTGTGTCCTTAGTCTTGACACGGCCCCTAAGTCTCAGGGACGTAAACCTGGCAGTCCTGTGTAGGAGTCGGAGTTTCCTCCCAGACACAGGAATCTATTCCATAGAAAAGAAAATAAGAAGCATGCCTAACTCACACTATCAAATAGATTATAATTGTTTACACAGTGCCATTTAATTACAGTATAATATCATTCAAGCCCAGTAATCGATGTCATCAGCAGGTGCACGAGATGATCATCCGTAACGAAGATTTGTCTCGACTCGGTAAGTAAACACAGGCATTTCAGCTCTAATTCTCAGTCCATAAAGATATAATTGTGCCTAAAGTATTGCAGTCAATGGTTAAAAGAATCGGTTAATATTCACTTCTGCTAATACTTAGCGAATTGAGAGCAGAATCAAAGAAAGTTAAAAATGAAAAAAACTCCGCTGAGAATCATCTCGCTAAAATAACTTTCTTTGATTCTGCTCTCAATTCGCTAAGTATTAGCAGAAGTGAATATTAAACGAGTCTTTTTTACGATTGATTGCGATACTTTAGGCATAATTTTATCTTTAAGGACTGAGAATTAGAGCTGAAATGCGTGTGTTTACTTTCCGAGTCGAGACAAAGCTTCGTTACGGATGATCATCTCGTGCACCTGCTGATGTCGTCGATTACTGGGCTTGTCATTAGGACATTAGTAATTCTGCCTTTAGTGAAATATGCAGCCATTATGATTGTCTGTCATTATGACTCTTGTCTCTTCTCTGACTCTTTAATTTCTATGATTGAGCCTGACCCTCTGGGACATTATTGCTTTCAGGTGTGGATTCGGGGTGGGGTGGCGGGTGGGTGGATGGGTGGGTGACACCTGGTGCTCTCACCCTAAATCTGTCAAGTGTGACGTAGGTGGGGGGTGGGGGCACCTAGTGCGCCCAAAGTCTGAAGTGGCGCGCAAAGTGGGCAGAGAAAGAGTTGGCTTAAATTAAGCCTTTTTTTGCTAATTGCCAATTCTTTTTCCAAAATATTCCTCCTAATCTGAAATCCTGAAGTCGCTACTGACTGTATACTTGGCTTATTAACAACAAATATTTTTGACTAGATATTTTTTCTCAGAAAATACATACTGTAAGGGCTGAGACTAATATGTTGCCCTAGGTCTGTGTTATTTTTCTAGTGTTATCAGCCACTCACAGTCATAATCAGACCTACTGGGGTATGTGTTCATGATCTACTAAACAGCAGGCCAGCAACAACTGGCCAAAACTAGAAGTCAGTTGAACTATGTCAGAAATTATCAAATCTGATCAGATATGTGATTTTATAAATATATTTTTTCAGAATTTATATTCATTATAAGTGCTTCCATAGCCAGTATAGTAAAGATGATTCATCTAAAACTTTCTCGCCTCTCACCATTGCAGGTTCTAAACCCACCGGGAATTTGACTTAACACGTGAGAAAGTGTCAATTCTTGCCATCCAAGAGGTATACAGTACTGGTTCTTAGTGTAACCTAGGAAAAATGGGGTGGTCTGCACCTACCAAAAAAAAAGACCGTCATATATGGCCTAAAATGTGCTAAAATGATGTAAAACACCATTCAAACAAACAAACAAACAAATCCGTTAATGGGTGTGTCTCAGTATATGGTATATTGCGCCCTGGAAAATGAGCGTTTCTTAATAGCCTCCACCTCCTCCTTTCAGAATTATTAAAGTGCCCGGGATGCTTACTGGAACTAATATGGTAACCAGTGATGAATCTTCAGAACCAAACCACCTGTATAACAAACACATCACACCTGGTATTTCCTGAAATTCCTTGGACAGACATAATAAACAAAACAAGCTCTTTATTATCTTATAGCAACCCAAAAAGTTCACATGGCTAATACATCATCACAGTATCTTAAAGCCAGAATATGTTTATTTTCAACCTTAACACAGGTAAAACAGCTCCTGTCTTTCTGTTTGTTTATAATATTTGGGAAATCTCGAGCTATCCTGAAACACATTGTTCTAATTCCTCTTTGAAATACGTAAAATTATATGTGGTTGAACAGAACTACTAATCATTTAAAAACTGCAAACGATCGACCATTACCAAATTATGCACTGATTAAAACAATTAAGTACCGATTTCAGCAAACTTACTTCTCGATTTAGAATAAAACGAGCCGATGCAATTAACCACCTGGTGAATGGTGTATTTCGCTTTAATTGTCGGCATTGCACCTATAATCTTCAATAAATGATGTCCCTATACTTTCCAATGTCCAGTGTTTTCAAATCAATGTGATAACAATTGATAACCTGTGATTGTTTACGTACGATTGTTTACTTGGCAATCTTTCAATCTCGTCGCGTGCCGCGAGATGCAGTTTCATTGGTTGGTTGCATGATCATAAACCCGCCTTGATCGATTTGACAGGCTTTGACTTTGAATGTTTGACACACGCCAGACACACTCTGTGTATTACAAATTATTGATTTAGTGGCTTCTGTGAGATCGGCAGATCATAGCCAAAACCAGGAGAAATTGATTCGTCCCCAAAAGCGTGTTTCGTCCCAAAATTTGTCATATATTACTGCATTTTTGGCACTTTTTTTGGGGTCGCGACTATTTTTCAGGTCAGTCAAGGGACGGGAAACATTTGATATTTTATTTTAGGCCCAACATAGCTCTGTCATGTATTTTATGAAAATTATCCCCCTTTTATCTTAGATTTGTGCAGTATAAAGTTAGCAATCCGGTGACAGCAGTGGTGTTGGTGCTTTTTTGTTATTGAATTATATGACCAACTGATAGCAAAACTGATATTTTATTATTTATTCAAGGTGGACATCAAATCAGTTAATGTTAACATATCAAGTTTACTTAGCTCTTACGTTGTGAACGATGCATGTTTTATCACAGTTGCATTATAAAACTGCAAATTATTGGTCAATTTTAAAAACACTTGGAACTTACAATGACATAATCTAATTAATGTTTAAAAACATATACATGTTTCCCAACCAGTGTTTTAGGCAGAAATTGAAGACTTGGGTGTGCAAAATAATTTGCTAACCTGCGCCAAGAACCTGAATCCACGACAAGTGGGTGCCTCTGTGGCAAATGTGTACATTTCAAATATTATTTCTTTACCCCACCCACGACAATCTAATTTTGGCCGCGATTTTTCCAAACGGCCGTGCTGCATGATTGTCTGGCTAATACACTGTTCCCATCGCTGACACTGGTTTTTAAGAAGGCATGAAAAGCTTGCTTACTGTATTTCCCCTTGTAATAGTTCCCTCTACCTAACGAAAAAGAAAAAAAATCATAAAAAAAAAACTCTACTACAATAGAAATACGGTATTTATGATAGGAGGAAAAGTGTGATATACATGTAGCACAGGGCTTCTAAAATTGCCGGTTTCTCGGTCTTCAGACCGAATTCTGTGTCTTCGGACCGATTTTATTTTCAAAATCCCTGTTAAAATCGGTCCCAGATATTTCATCTATAGGTCGTTAAATAATCTACAATTACCTTACACACTCCTTGAAATATGCCTTGCGGCAATATTCTTTGATCCATAACACGATTGTTTGTCACTCGCTGTGCGAAAGTAGGTCAATTTAGTCAATTTGGACTAAACCATTACCGATAGTAGGGAGTTTTCCGGAAGAGTCTATAGCGGGGTAGCATATGCCTTTGATGTGTGATCAGTGAAAGTATATCACGCGTTCTGTCGGTGCACTGAAGCGAGTGTTACCGACTGTAATTTCTTTGATATACCGTTAGTCGTAAGGTGTTAGCCTGTTTCCTTGTGTCGGTTTGTTTTTTTAAGTGGCCAAAGCTGGGAATGAAGTTTGTTTGCGTCATTAAAAAGAATTAAAATACCGAGGATTGTTAATTGTTTGTTTGATTTTTTTTTGCAATAACTTTAAGTATAATATTAATGACATTAATTAAGGAAAGTGACCGTTTTTTTTTTAAGTCAGACCGAAATTGTTTGCGTTAGTCGTAACATTTGGTATTAATTAAGCTAATTGATGAAAAACGATATTACTCAAATTTACTCCTGCTGAAGTCGGATGTGTTGGGCCTCGACGTGGCGCAGGGGCGAAACACTACGATATGTACGAGCTGTTTGGTAATTTGTACGTAGTGGCTAGCTGCAGCACAACGCATATCAAAATAAACAAGTAAAATTTGATGGCATGGCATCAGTTCGCCGCAAAAAGATTTTGGTCAATGTTGTGAGAGTGTTAGAACCGACAAATGAACTTCACGCGACTTCCGGTCTATTAGACACTTCCGGTTTAATTCCTCAAATGATCAACACTTTTAATATTGAGTGAAAATTATTCATCCAGTAAAGCGAAGACATGATGTCAGTCATTAAAATGTACAAATTGTGATAAAGTAAGTTATAAATAATACAAATATAATACAAACATACATTTTAAATAGTTCTCTATATCAATGACTGAACGGAAAATTATTTTTTTTGGTGGGTGGGGTACGGCGATTTTAGTGATTTTTTCAAAATAAGTGCGATTCTTACGGCAGTTAAAAACCTGGACCGATTTGCATTTTAAAATTTTAGAAGCCCTGATGTAGCAGTATAACTAATATGTGTGAAGTATGATCAAAGAATTCAAAATTCAAAATTCTTATACTTGAACAGAAGCTGTTTTCTGTATTGTTTAAAGCTTATAAATATGTATTATACTTGTATTGGGTGTCCATTATAAATATGTATTATACTTGTATTGGGTGTCCATTATAAATATGTATTATACTTGTATTGGGTGTCCATTATAAATATGTATTATACTTGTATTGGGTGTCCATTATAAATATGTATTATACTTGTATTGGGTGTCCATTATAAATATGTATTATACTTGTATCGGGTGTCCATTATAAATATGTATTATACTTGTATTGGGTGTCCATTATTTTAAGGGGATTAATAATTATTATAACATATTCATTTTCATTTTCAGCAACAGTTGCGCCTGCACCTCCTGCCCCTGTTTTCATACCTGTAGATAACCTGTACCCTACTGTTGTGGACCCGGCTACAAACAACGGTTATGCAGAGCCGCCCAAACCGATAGGGTTCGAATCTCAACCTGCACAGTTTGCTTCTAAACCCATAGGATTTGAAATGCAAGGTATTTACATTCTGCATTGATATAGTATGAAAACTGTGTTTATGTTAGACATTTTTTTACAGTAGAACATCAGTACTTTTGTAGAATGACATTTTTTATAGGGATCACTTTGTCCTAAATCGTTCAATGAAATGGGGTTTTATGTCTCGTTAACACATCTTATAAGGTTTTATCACATAACGTCCCTTGTTAGCAGTGTCGAACACCCATTTAATATTCTGTTGTATGACACACGTGTAATACAACCTGGAACGATTTTGATTGGTTGAGTTAAACCTGTAACACTATGCAAGTTTATTAACTGTAACTATATTATTTATTACAAATTCACCCAGATCTCACGTCATAAACTTATTATTTGTGACAGCTTATAAAACTAATGCACGTTATACAAAACATTGTTGTTGGTTTGTTAAAAAGTTGGCGTAGATTGCTATTTTGTAAAGAGGTCAAACACAAACTCTTTTATACGCAACGTTATGTGTGAGACGCACCGTTACGATGTCCATGTGAATTAATTTTTACTAATTTGATTGCAATGTTATTTGATAAAAAGGATCTTAAACTCGTTCCCATTCCATATAAGATTTTTGAAACGAGTTATGAATTATTTTTAATTTTAACTCGCCAAAAGGCTCGTTAAAATTCAAATAATTCATAACTCGTTTCATAAATCTTATATGAAATGGGAATAGTTTAAGATCCTCTATATATTGGGACAGCAAGCTCAGGGAAATGAGATGAAGGATGAAGTTTCCCATCAGAGATGCTCCAGGGAGTGAACCCATGCGGGGCAGGGGTCTGTAATTAAAGCGCAAGGCTTTATTCACTGGGTTACCAAGACCTCTCTAAGTCACTAAGGCCAGACTTTTTTAATTTTTAGGTTTACCGACCCGCCGACCGAAATTATTGCCGAAATCAAAAAAAAAAAAAAAATACAAAAAATTAAAAAAAAAAAAAAAAAAGCTTGACTGGGACAGATATTTTGATTAGCCAGAATGCACAGTTAATTTTAGACTTTAATACATGGTTTGGGGTTATCTATCCGTCAGTTTGTCTGTCTGCATACATGTACAACAGTTTATAAGACCACAAGGTGAAATTTCATGAAGCTTGCAACAAATAATCAAAATAAACCATAATATACTGACGAGATAAAGAAACGCCTCATCGGAAATTTTCGCTATATATTGTATATACCGCACACTTAATGCCACATAATATTCAAAGAAATCCCAAGATGTTTTGTAAAACAAAGTTGCAGTTGGTTAGAGAAAGGACACAACTGTGATGTTGTAGACGTTTTATTCACAGTATACACTTTATAACAAGAAATTCATAAATATTGAAGTTCCTCTTTGAAAAATTGACTATTTTAGTACTGTATTTAATGTAAAGAGTTTGCAGAAATTTGCATCCTAAGTTTGCTCACATGCTTGAGCCAAACAGATACTCTGCCAATAATCAAACTTTGAAGAAATACTATTTGCTGTGTTTTGTGTTGTTTTAGTATTTTTCCGAAAAGAAAGGTCTTACGTAGCCATGTACCATTCGATTAACAGCAGCATAGTGTACATACAATATATAGCGGAAATTCCCGATGAGGCGTTTCTTTATCGCGTCATTATAGATTGCCTTTTAATTGACTTGTTACCTTGAAACTAAGATTAAAGTCATTTAATACTATTATACAATCTTTTTTCTTTTAGAAGCCTTTGTGGGTATTTTTTCATGATTTTTTTTTTTTATTACCTCCTCGATCCCTTCATTTTTCCAGAAAAAAATCAAAACCTAATAAAAAAAAAAAACTGGCCTAAAGAAACTGCAACTGTTGTGATGGAGGACACACAGAGTTTAGAAAACATTGTTATTGAAATACAGGTTTTATATCCCTAGAGATAAACAAACTGTGGTCCACATTCTTCTGTTTATCAGATTTGAAGGTCACACTGTTACGTTTGCACGCTTTTTAATTTTTATAAATAATTAGTTTAATATTCTTCCATGTTCGTTATCAAATGTGTGATCATGAATTTGCTTTCTGCAGAGAAATCCTTTTATATCAAAAAAATAATTGTCATGTAATAAAGAGGCTATATGATCAAGATTGATGAAAATGAAAGTTGAAGCTGCGACTGATAAATAAGCAGTCACAGTATGGTTCAAATTGTAAAGAGCTGATACATAGCTAGGCATTATCATGCACAGATATCATAAATGCAGCCTTCCTTGTAACATTGTTACACTCCCCAGGTTTCTGCATGCTGCATTATCCTGCACAAATATCATAAATGCAGCCTTCCATGTAAATTTGTTACAATCCCCAAGGTCGCTTCCGCTAAACATCTGAAGATTTTTTAAAATCATTAGGTTAAAGGGACACACAGCAATTTTATAATGTTTATCAAGCATAATGAAATCAGCGTCTTAATTTGTTTATTCCGTATCATTTTGACTTTAAACCTGCTTGCATATATATAGTGAAATAGAATTTTGAGTTTTTAATTTTTAGCACGACTTTTCTCAGAAAAGGAAAGCAATTCTACTCGCCCCAATATCAACGTTGGCGTTGTCGTTACCGCTACCATTAGTTAACCCTTTTCGGTAAGCTTATATCACAGAATCTCAATGAAACTTCACATATATATTCAGTATAGATAGATAACATGTCACATGTAAGTTACATAGCTCTGTAACCTATTTTGACAAAGTTATACCCCTTTTTAAACTTAGTCAATTTCTTTGTTAACCTTTTTCGGTAAGCTCATATCTCAGAAACTGCTTGACAGAAACTTTACACATGTATTCACTATCATAAGAGGGACTCGAACAAACAAGTGCCATAACTCTGTTATGAATTTTACAGAATTATGCCCCTGTTTTAACTTAGCTGCCCAATAAATAGACAATACCTCAAAAAGTCAAGCATGCTGTCATCAACAGCTCTTGTTAGTCTTACTCTGCCACAAGTTGAAACATATTATCAATAGTAAATAGTAAGCTAAAACATTAATATTTTTTGCTTTATATTTTTATAATTAATATTAATGATTGAACAAATGCAACTTATTTGAAAAATTAACCAGGTACTGCCAGTTAATAAAATATCAAGATTGCCATGTGTCCAAGTAATTTTGCATGAAGTAAATAATCAATGTGTTATGGTTTTCCAGTGGTGGTAATGACAAGGTATACCAGAATCTTATCTCTTGTTACATAGAACTCAAATTTTAGTGCACTTTAATTTGAACCCAAGGTTAACGTAGCAACCACTTTGTAATATTTTAAATCTATGTACAGGTAATTGTAAATAAAGTAAATGAGGTTTTTCTTCCTGTTGAACACATGTTAGATCATATTTATGACAGTGACCTCGGAAGGACGGTAAAAAAGTATTATTTGGCGCCTACCTTACATTTTACCAACAAAAAAAAAGGATAATGTATTTAAACCAACAGGTACTTGTGGATTTATAGCATACAAGTTCCTACCTCAGTAACCTACCCTATTTTTAGAGCTGAGGCAAGGGGAAGTACACATCATTGGTTACTTAAATAAAACAAATGCCTTTTTGTGTCACCTGCATAGCATGGCAGACACTTAGGGATCACTTTGTCTGTCGTCGTTGCATCGTCGTCGTCTGACACACTTTAACCTACAACCTAACCTTGGCCATAACTTGAAAAGTATTTGACATGTTCATGGAACTTCACACACATCTTCATCTTAACCTAAGGAATGCTGTTACACATGTCCAATGACAGAGTTATGCCCCTTTTCATAAAAGTTTAACCTGCAACCTAACCTGCCTCATAACTAGCCATAACTTGAGAAGTATTTGACCTATGTTCGTGAAACTTCACACTTATATTCAGCTTACCACACAGAATATTAGTACCCATACAGGGCTCCGGAAATATAGTTGCCCGAAGCCCCGGGCAAGTGGATTTCGGGTGCGGGCAGGTGACCTTCATAAATTTGGTTGTCTGTCACATGCCCGATGGATGTTTCATCATTAGATAAAAATCAAGAGAAAATTTACCTTTACTGTGAATGTGAAGTGTGCCGATAATTGCATAGGATTTAACCACCTGTCGCTTTTGCCGCGCGCTATTACGATAAGTGTCATCAAACTGACCTGTGTTGTTCGTGATTGTTTAATCCCTCCCACTTCACAGTTTATTAAAATCTGATTGGCTGAGGAAAGTTTGGGGTGCCAATCTTCAATTGAAGTAGCCCAGTATTTAGAATTTGTATACCATCTGAAATATACCCGTACCGAGCCTCTCTGTGCAGGCAGTAAGATTAGTGTGAAATACACATAAATGTGTAATCAGTTAGTGAGATGGTGTTGTCGCAACACTTGACCTAATAACTAATGTATTTTTATCAGCCAATGAAACAACTCCCTTTCACTACCACGTGGTAAAGTGAAACAATGGCGATTCAATCAAACCAATTTGTTAACAAGTAGGGCAATTAAACGATTATGGCAATTTGACGGCATTGTTTGATGAGCAAAGAGTCTATGGACGCATGTCGTAATGAATAGGTGCATCTGTTTTTATTTCAAAATGCCATGTTTGTTTTGAATGAATCCGAGATCATTGATGGAATGGCGTGTTTTTGTTTTGAAGTTGCCATACATTTGTATCCGAGATCTGCTTCGACCTTGCCTAATTTCGATAATTATTCGAAGAATTGGCATCTCAAAAAGATAATAACTGAAAAACAACTACATACCAGTCAGATTAAGGCATAAAATGTGCTAATAATTTCCAACATTGAAAAAAAAGAAAAGAGCTTGCTGATTTATCTAAGTGAAGTCTGTAACGAAAGTGAAAGTAGAAAAAATCTGCTGTTTGACCTAATGCATCTATCTTTTTTTTATCTGCCTGCCCTTTTGTAACTACTTCACTAGGAACATCTTTTAAGTCGTCTACCAGTATAAAACATTACCATATTGGTACCAGGTTCATCTAATTCCCTGCCCCATGTTCATCAGCAATGTCTTACCGCCGACACCCATTCCCTCTCTCTCACCATTGGAGGAAAACATTGATATGTGCATAATGGTAACAACCTATACCTCTGATCCTTCCTAATTTAAGGCGTGTGCTTATTTCACCAAGTACAATCTAACTATAAAGTTTGAAGATAGGGGTGCAATCCTTCATGAATTATGGAGCAATTTTTAGTGTTAAAAGTTTATGAAAAGGGGCATACATCTGCATTGGATAATTGACATGGAAGAACTGTATAAAGTTTCATGACCATTCTAAGGTCAATATTTTGCCAAGTTATGAGCTAGGTTACTTTGCAGTTAAAGTTTTATGAAAAGAGGGCATAACTCTGCCAAAATGAAAGTCAGAGTTATTGGACATGTGTAACAACATTCCTTCAATTAAGACGAATACGTGTGTGAAGTTTCATGATATAGGTAACATAAATCTAAGCTATGGTCAGTTATGAGCTTGATTAGGTTGCAGGTTAAAGTTTTGTGAAAAGGTGCATAACTCTGCTGAAATGGAAGTCAGAGTTATTGGACATGTGTAACGACATTCCTTCAGTTAAGATGAATATGTGTGTGAAGTTTCATGAACATAGGTCAAATACTTTTCAAGTTATGGCCAGTTATGAGCTTGGTTAGGTTGCAGGTTAAAGTTTTATGAAAAGGGGCACAACTCTGTTTAACTGAAAACTGAAAGTCATTAGCCATTTAACTGAAAGTCAGAGTTATTGGTTGTGGGTAACAATATTATGTGTGGTAAGATGAATACATGTGTGAAGTTTCATGAACATAGGTCAAACACCTCTTAAGTTATGGACAGTTATGAGCTTTGTTAGGTTGCAGGTTAAAGTTTTATGAAAGGGGGCATAACTCTGTCAAAATGAAAGTCAGAGTTATTGGTCACAGCAGGGCTAAGGAAATATTCTGAAAATCCACTTGCCCTGCCTAAAATGTCACTTGCCCCAAATTCAAAAGTCACTTGCCCCAAAATTAAGCTATGTCAATATGCCTTTTTTTTTTGAGACCGTGCACTAAGTTGAATACTTCTCTATTATTGTTTTGTTTGTTTGTCAAAATTTCTGATATGAATTCATGTAAAATTAATGGCAGGTGACACAAGTGTTCCTACAAGTGATCGGTGGAACAACAAGTGTTCAGTGGAACACTCTTCTAGTTTTCCAACTAATTATCGACATTGAGTTCACATTATGCAAGCAAACAGTTACTAATACTCTTTATTATTCATTATAAAACTACTTCATAATGGCTGGTAATTGTGTGGAAGGGAATGTTGACATTTCTGAATGAGCATATACTTGTCTGTGAGGAATAATCAATCAGGGCTAGCACCATTACTACTTGACACAAGGCTTTCTCTTAGGAGACATGCAATGAGAGTACAGTACTAGAATCATATTCATATTACTGATATTTGTATACCGTCTGGCCTTTGTTTTTATGAGAGGCTGGTGTGGCGCAGTCGGTAGTAATGCGGATTTGTAACCGGAGGCCCTTGGTTCAATCCTCCATGGTGCCACTGAGTTTCGCCTGTGTGTTCTTGGCCAAGACACTTCCCTTAGCCACGTCCGTCAGATGGGGACGTAAACCGGGTGGTCCTTCCCCTCTCTCTGGGGCGGCTCTAAATAACCTATACTGTGTTGATGAGCTGTTAAACAACATTTAATTTGTTTTTATGAACCATTTTTTGTTGTTGTTCGAAATGAAAAGAGAATGGAATGTTCAATTAATATTTGGTAGGAGGCAAAATGAAAAACAGAAGCAGATACAATTCACTATGAAGCAATAATAAAATCCTTATTTGGTTTTTTTGATTGATGGTGGGTTCATGAAACAAAAAATCTAATAATAAATCCCCTGTTGGTGCTATAATGTTACTGCAGTCAGAGCACAACTGTATGCCCTCTAAAAAGTAATTTTACAATCCACTCGCCCCATAAAAACATGCATGAATTCTGACTTATTATTTTTTGTGGCAAACTTTCTCACACATTAAGGATTATGTCCCCTTTTGTGTAATCCCATTGAGATTGCATTTGAAAAAGATAAAAATTAAAACTCAAATAATGTTGAATAGTTTTACATAAAGTTCCAGTTTAGTATGTTTACACTTTTATTTAGGCTGTGCTACCCTTGAATTATACTTGATAAATATGTGAATTAGTCGATACATACATGAGCTCGAGTATGACAAAAGCTGAGTATGGATCAATAAACACTGTTATCAAGTTTGTATTCATTATTCAAGTATAGCACTGTCTAGATAAAAGTGTAAACATATTAAACTGTAAGTTACGGGTAAAAATATTTAGGATTATTTGAGTTCTAATTTTTTCTTCTTTTGTTAATGCACTTTCAATGGGATTCCACAAAAGGGGACATAACCCTAATGGTAGGATATCAGATCTGGCAGAAATACTTTGTAAACCATTTGGTATCCTGATAGGGGACGCGGTGGCCCAGTGGATCACTGGTTCGAGTTGAGTTCCTTTAGTGTGTCCTTGGTCAAGACACTTGCCTTAGCCCTTTCCATCAGATGGGGACATAAAGCGGGCGGTCCAGTGAATCAGACTTTCCATCAGATGGGGACATAAAGCGGGCGGTCCAGTGAATCAGACTTTCCATCAGATGGGGACATAAAGCGGGCGGTCCAGTGAATCAGACTTTCCATCAGATGGGGACATAAAGCGGGCGGTCCGTGAATCAGACTTTCCATCAGATGGGGACATAAAGCGGGCGGTCCGTGAATTAGACTTTCCATCAGATGGGGACATAAAGCGGGCGGTCCGTGAATCACAGTATCCTCTAAGCACATTAAAGCATGGTAAAAATCTATTTAATAGTAACAGTAGGGCATGGTTCCAAAATTCCTATGTACTATTCTCTCAGTGGCAGCTCAAAACAACAAAATGTGTTTGATGAGCTGTTAAACAACAGTTTAGTTCAGTTAAATTGATATGCTTCTGGGGCATAGCTAGAGTGTTTAGGATGTGTACCTAAATCTAGGGGGTTGACTCCCCACAATTTTATTTTTCAAGAACGTCTGAGGTTTCAACACATGTAAGGTTATATATGACGGTCGATTTTTTGTGGTGGAGGCAGACCACTCACTTTTCCTGGGTAGAACCAGTACTGTACACCTCCCGCCATCCGTAAGAATTGACACTTCCTCGCTTACAAGTCGAGCTCCCAGTGGGATTCGAACCCGCAGCGGTGAGAGGCGAAGGTTTACAACGCAACGTCGTTAACCATTCGGCCATGTAGACGCTCAAACGTTAACTCAGACTGATTTATTTGGATATCAAAAACAACACTCTATACTGTTTTCAAAGTGTAATCATTCAGTAACTCACATTATATTGCACTTAAAAGGAAGAAAACAGAAGTAAAAAATGTGCTATTTGTTGAAACATAAACATTTTGTTAAAAAAAAATGTTCATAATTACTGTATTTTTATCAATGCTTATAATGTGTTTTAAAATTGCCATTTGTTGAATCATGATAAACCAATTACAGCTCCTACACATCATTAGGTGAACTCGCTGGTCCATGTAAATTGATAATTGGTTTCACTTACCACATATATCATTTATAAGTGTTGCGGGTAGATGAATTTAGGTCAACAGTAAGTAAACACAACACCTGCATGACGAGAAGTTTATATAGATCATTATGTAGCTCAGGAACTTCGGAAGCGTATATTGACCCCCTCTGAATTTGATTTAAATATAATTAAAAATGATAAGACTTGTTCCATCCATCGTATATAACTTCAGAGAAAAAGTAGTCTTAAACTTATATTTAAATTGAATACTTGATGTTAAACATTTACTTGATCAGCAACTTCAGTGTACTATATTAAACTATTAAAACGTGAATAAAAATCTAACAATCTTAGTATTTCAAACTTTTTGAAATAATTTCTAGATTTTGAAATGGTGAGAGTGTATGAGCAAATATTTTGGTTAAATATTTCATACATGTTGTTGATAATAGCCGGATCAGCATTGCTTCAAATTTACTAAAAATAAGATTTAGCTTGTAGAAGTATTGATGATTTTGTCTGAAAACTGAAGGAATCTGTTGAATTTGATTAGACATCTATAATTGCTCAACAGAAATTGATGGTTGTATTTTGTAACGTGAATTTTGCTGAAGTTCATCCAAAATTTATGTGAATCTTAAGTGCTACAACATACACATTTAGTTAAAAGTCTACTCGTCCCGACGACGGTGTTACCGTAACCGTTAACTTTTTTCAGTAAGCTCACATCTCAGACAACGCATGACAAAATTCAATGAAACTTCACACATGTATTCAGTATAGATAGATAACATTATTGTCACGTGCAAGTCACATAACTCTGCAAGCTATTTTGACAAAGTTATGCTCCTTCTTGTCTCGCAGTGGGTAGCGAGACATAGCAGTCACTTTTCCGACAGCGACCGCCACATTTTAAATCAACTATATCTCAATAACCACTGCTCGAATGTTTCTGAAACTTTGTCAGGTGCTTTGTTGGGTCAAGGGACATCACTTAATGCCAAAATTACCAAGGTCATATTTTGCATTATTTTCCCAAAACTTAAACTCGGTCAGGTAACAACCTTGGTTAGGCCAAATAAAATTATACCTGAGTTTACTGTAACCCGACCGACCCTCTGAAAACACCCAAATTAATTTTTTTTTTTTTATTTTTTTTTTTTTGTAAAAATAATTATGTTCACGCGATCACGGCCGACTCATGTGCTCATTACTGACCCTCTTCCGGACATGCAAAAAAACAAACAAACTGTTTTACTCCTTTGCAATAATTGCAAGTGATTGGGAAAAGAGCCAGTTGTTGCCATGCCTTTTGAGAAACAATAACACATACACAATTTCATATTGTTATCTATGGTAGTTTTTAAAATATCACATTTTCCCATTCATCAAAGCTCATCACCACCTTAAATGTAACATCGCCAAAAAAAAAATATGCCTACCTACCCACCCTATTTCTTTCAGCAATGTAACAGTAAACACAGGTATAATTTTATTTGGCCATAGGTAACTTAACCTCAGTTAACTTTATGTGATGTTCTCATTTTATGTCTTTTATACTTCGTCATTATCGTATTGTTCGTACTGGTGGACATCACTGAACAACAAAAATTACCAAGGTCAAGGTCATATTTTGTATTATTTTCCCCAAATTAATCTTAGTTAGATAACTTAACCTTGGCTAGGTAACTTAACCTCAGTTAACTTTATGTGATGTTCTCACTTTATGTCTTTGATACTTGGTCATATGTATTGTTGGCATTGGTGGACATCACTGAATGACAAAAACTACCAAGGTCAAGGTCATGTTTTGCATTATTGACCCTAAACATCAGTTTGGTTAGGTAAGTTAACCTCGGTTAACTTTTTCTGATAACTTTAATTTCTTTGTTTGATACTTGGTCATACGTATTGTTGGCATTGGTGGACATCACTGAACGACAAAAAGCTATCAAGGTCAAGGTCAGATTTGCGTTATTTTCGCCAAACTTAACCTTGGTTAGGTAACTTAACCTCAGTTAACTTTATGTGAATGTCTCACATTATGTCTTTGATACTTGGTCATATGTATTGTTGGCATTGGTGGACATCACTGAACGACAAAAAGCTATCAAGGTCAATGTCAGATTTGCGTTATTTTCGCCAAACTTAACCTTGATTAGGTAACTTAACCTCAGTTAACTTTATGTGAATGTCTCACATTATGTCTTTGATACTTGGTCATATGTATTGTTGGCATTGGTGGACATGGCTGAAAAACAAAAAATACGAAGATCAAGGTCATGTTTTGTGTTATTTACCCTAAACATCAGTTTGGATTGGTAAGTTAACCTCAGTTAATTTTTTCTGATAACTTTAATTTCTGATACTTGGTCATATGTATTGTTGGCATTGGTGGACATCACTGAATGACAAAAATTACCAAGGTCAAGGTCATATTTTGTATTATTTTTCCAAAACTTAATCTTGGTTAGGTAACTTAACCTTGGTTAGGTAACTTAACCTCTGTTAACTTTATGTGATTGCCTCACTTTATGTTTTTGATACTTGGTCATATGTATTGTTGGCATTGGTGGACATCACTGAATGGCCAAAAATACCAAGGTCAAGGTCATATTTTGCGTTATTTTCACAAAACTACTCACTGGTTAAACCACTTAACCTCAGTAACTTAACTTCTTACCTCGCTTTTATTTGTTTGATACTTATAGGGTATTAGATTTGTATTGGGATATATGCATGAGTTCTTTTGCGTATTAATATTGCGCAACTTTAGAAGCGCAGTATTTATGTCGCAAAAGAACGAGTGCATATATCTCAATATTTAAATCTAATAACCTTTTTATTGCATGCACATTTTTAAATTAGAGAGAATAAAACATTTAATTTTCACCAAAAACATTTATTTGAAACAAACATATTGTCATTACATAATGGAAATTCAACATTGTTTACATCAGGTCATAATATTATGAAGTGTTGTCTTTGGTGGACATCATTTAAAGATGAATGGCCACCCTTTTTGTAGTATTATCAATTAACAAATTTAACTCTTAAACATCATATGAACATTTCTTGATAGTCCCGGAGAGAAATATATATTTAAAACCGCTACTAAGTTGTAATTTAAAAATCAGTATTATTTGCATGACGTAGATACTACTTTTACCACTGCGTGACTGCACGGGGAAATGAGGTAAATCTGAATTGTATAGCTGCACCACTATTGCCAGATAATTGATAAATACATTTACCTGTGGATTATTTACCTGTTAAAAGTTTTCTACGTCATCAAATAAAATCTTATTCTCGCTTTTCACAGATATTGCCACGTGTAAATTGTAAATATCTAGTGTTGTGTATTGATTTCGATTTAAATAAACATAAAGATGTTCATGAAACAAAACAGAACTTTAAGCACAAATTTAATTAAAAAAAATTATATGCGGTTTGCCGCGGTGGCCGAGACACCGTCAGACCGAGGTCTTAGTTATACTTAGTTTCTTGGTTAACATTTTTCCGGTAAGCTCATAATTATCTCAGAAACCGCCTGACAGAACTCAATGAAACTTCACACATACACTCAAGTGATATGAAAACGCAACACGGGAATTTCCGCTATATATTGTATATACTGCACACTTAATTGCACATAATATTCCAAAGAAATCCCAAGATGTTTTTTAAAAAGAAAGTTGCAGTTAACTAGAGAAAGGACACATCTGTGATGTTGTAGACGTTTTAATCACACTACACTTTGTAACAAGAACTTCATAAATGTTGAAGTAGCTCTTTGAAAAATTGAGCTAGTTCAGTACTGTATTTAACGTAAATAGTTTGCAAAATGTTGCATCCTAAGTTTGCTCACATGATTGAGCCAAACGCGTACTCTGTGAATAATGAAACATTGAAGGAATAATATTTGCTGTATAATTTGTTGTTTTAGTATTTTTTCCAAAAGGAAAGGTCTTACGTAGCCATGTACCATTCGATTAAAAGCAGCATATTGTACATACAATATATAGCGGAAATTCTCGTGTTGCGTTTTCATATCACTTGAGTGTATATTGAGTATAGATAGGTAACATGTCACGTGCAAGTCACATAACTCTGCAACCTAGTTTGACAAAGTTATGCCCCTTTTTGTACTTAATTTCTTGACTAACATTTTTCTTTGAACTCATATGTCGGAAACTTCCTGGCAGAATTGAATAAAACTTCACATACAGACCCAGTTGCGTTCAATAACCCAAATAAATGCAGAACAAACGTAGAACGAATGGAAAATGAATGCGGAATGAACGTTGCACGATCTATATATTAAAAATGCATTTGCGTTCGTTTCATATGCATAATAAATAGACAAGTCCTGGAAAAGTCAAGCGTGCTGTCATCTGAGCTCTTGGAAAGCATTGTCATGACAACAACTCTCTGTCCAAAAATTAGCCTGGGGGACTTTTCATTATATGCCATATCATATCTCCTCCACAGGGACATTATATTGATAATTCTAACTTCAAACAGTTTAAAATGCCATATAATCATATCAGGATTATAGGAGCTGTCTAACATTATGCCATCTATCTAACTGGATCTGTAATGGCTTTCACAGACAGGAAGCCTTTCTTAGAACGAGGAAATAATGTGGAACTGATATCCTATACGTACATCAATATTGGTTATTCAAGTTGTACACTTAATTCATTTGCATACCCGTTGCCATTTGTAAGCCATTTGCATGAATATATACAGTTGACTAATTCCATTTACAGAAGAATACACATGAACTTTGAGCTTTCTCTGAAACAATACTGTACACTGCATTACAGCCACAATAAGACAGCTGTGACATAAAAACCATTCTATAAAACAATGACATTGCAACAGTGGCATTACAACCATGCCATTACAGCCATGACATTACAAACATGGCGACCGAAAGTTTACATATAGTTATATAGGAAAAGGTTAAAAAGTACATCTTCTCTGAAACCGCCTAAAAGATTTTGATGAAACTTAAGCACAATGATATTTGGGATGGTCCCTCTTAAATTTGTGTTTTTCACGGCCGCCAGTCATCCAAGATGGCCGCCATGGCTAAAACTAGGTTAAATTTAAGGAAATTTCATAGGACATCTCCTCCGAAACCACTCATTCCATTCTTATGAAATATCATATACATGTTTCTTGGGTTGGCCTCTATCAAGTTTGTGTTTTTCGTTTTCGTCTAATAATCAAAATGGCCACCAAGGCGACCCAAAGTTTACATAGAGTTATATAGGAAAAGGTTAAAAATGACATCTTCTCTGAAACCTCTTGAAGGATTTTGATGAAACTTAATCACCATGATATTAGGGATAGTCCCTCTCAGATTTGTGTTTTTCGCGTCCGCCAGTCATCCAAGATGGTCGCCATGCCTAAAATTGGGTCAAATTTAAGGAAATTTCAAAACAACATCTCCTCCGAAACCACTTATTGCATTCTTGTGAAATATCATAAACATGTTCCTTGGGTTAGCCTCTATCAAGTTTATGTTTTTCGTTATCGTCGAATAATCAAAATGGTCACCACAGCGACCCAAGGTTTACATAGAGTTATATAGGAAAACGTTAAAAATGACATCTTCTCTGAAACTTCTTAAAGGATTTTGATGAAACTTAATCACAATGATCTTTGGGTTAGTCCCCGTCAGATTTGCGTTTTTGGCATCCATGATGGCCACCATGGCTAAACTTAGGTCAAATTTAAGGACATTTATTAAACGACATATTACCACTTATTCCATTCTAGTTCAATATCATATGCATGTTCCTGTTGTTGGCCTCTATCAAGTTTGTGTTTTTCGTTGTCGTCAAATATTCAAAATGGCTGCCACGATAACCCAAAGTTTACACAGAGTTATATATAGGAAATATGTTTCTTGGGTTGGCCTCTATCATGTTTATGTTTTTGAATCACATCGTACAAGTAGAGCTTCTACAGGCCCTTTTGGGCCTCTTGTTAACAGTTATTACACTTTTATAAATCAAGTAAATTATATGGCGATGAAGGTTTATATTTTCACTTTCATATCAGTAAATATTATAAAATTATTTGAAACAGATTTCAAGAAATACAAGTTTTTATAAACACACTGTAGCCGCCACGGAGCACGTCATTTGTGTGCTATGGCATCGCCTTGAAAACCAACAACATTACAAATGATGAAAAATGCTAGAAATAACAATAGCAATTGTTATTTATTAGATTTTTGACTTATTCATGGTTTGCATTAAATAAATATTTTACATCATTGTTGTGTAATCATGTTTTAGAAGTAAATCACAGCTTTGGAAAAAGATAATATGAACTGATCGAGTTTAGCATACAGATTACAAATATTTAGAAAACAAATAGAAAAAACATTATAAATTCAGAGTTAAATACCAATTTCTGGGAACCACTGTACATGTATATATTCATTAGCCCAACAATTTGCTTTATTGCTCAGACTGTGACATTGCAACTTTCATTCAAAGAAAGGTGTAATGCTACTGTAATGCTAACATACACTTTATAACTTTTATAACTTCTTTACTGGATGAACTGTTTTCATATTCTTAATTAACACAGTTCTATAAGAATTTATCATGACTTTTTGGTTACATTTTGGTATCATCCATATTTCATAAAAAATCATACTTTTAACACAGATGCATAGTAATTTTTAGCTCGACTGATCAGAGATCAGCAGAGCTTATGCCGTGGTGCAGTGTCCGTCGTCTGTCCGTCCGTCTGTCCGTAAAGTTTTATTTGTAGCTACTACTCCTCTGAAACTACTGGATGGATATTCATGAAACTTTACAGAAATGTTGCCCATGAAGTCTAGTTGATCCTAGCAAAAATTCATGTTGATGTGAAATCCAAGATGGCCACCAAAGCTAAAAATATATTTTTAAAATACAAGTTTGTAGCGACTACTTCTTGAAAACTATAAGTGATATTGATATGGGACTTTTTCTAAAATGATCAGCATGACATGATGTTGGTCGTTGTCAAAAATCGTTTTGATTCAACGTTAAACATGGCTGCCAGCGGCCATCTTTGTTTACATAGAGTTACATAGTAAAAACTTGTAACGACTACTCCTCTGAAACTGCTTGGCGGATTTTCATGAAACTTTACAAGAATGTTGCTCTTGATGTGTAATTGATCCTAGCAAAATTTCAGATCGACCAGAAATTCAAGATGGCTGCCACAGCTAAAAATAGATTCTTAAAAAATAAGATTGTAGCGACTACTTCTTGAAAACTATAAAGATATTGATATGAGACTTTTTCTAAAATGATCAGCATGACATGATGTTGATCCAGGTCAAACATTATTTTGATTCGACGTTAAACATGGCTGCCAGTGACCATCTTTGTTTACATAGAGTTATATAGTAAAAACTTGTAGCGACTACTCCTCTGAAACTACTTGACAGATGTTCATGAAACTTCACAGGAATGTTGCTCTTGATGTCTAGTTGATCCTAGAAAAATTTCAGGCTGGCCGGAAATTCAAAATGGCCGCCACGGCTAAAAATATATTTAAAATAAATAAATTTGTAGCGACTACTTCTTGAAAACTGTAAGTGATATTGATATGGGACATTTTCTAAAATGATCAGCATGAAATGATTTATTTCGATGCGACTTTAAACATGGCCGGGCCGCTACCGGCCATCTTTGTTTACATAGATTTATATAGTATATTTTAGGTCGGCCGGAAATTCAAGATGGCCGCCATGGCTAAAACAGATTTTTAAAAAAATAGTTTGTAGCGACTACTTCTTGAAAACTGTAAGTGATATTAATATGGGACTTTTCTGAAATGATCAGCATGACAAGATGTTGATCCTTGTCGAAAATTATTTTGATTCGACATTAAACATGGCTGCCAGTGGCCATCTTTGTTTACCTAGAGTTATATAGTAAAAACTTCAACTTATAGCGACTACTCCTCTGAAACTACTCGACAGATTTTTATGAAACTTCACAGGAATGCTGACCTAGCTATCAAAATCTATCAGTAGAGCTTCAAGGTCGTTGACCTCTTGTTCATGGATTGTCTTCACCATTTCACAGACCTAATAACGTTATTAATGTCTGTGATCATTTTAACTGAAAACAAAATAAGTGAATTTTGTCTCACCTTTTTAGCTCACCTAGCTCAAGCTGAGCTTTTCGTCATTATCGTTAATTTCTAAATGGATCTTTAGGTCAAGGTCAATTCTACATCCAAGATGGCCATCGTTGCTACAAAAGGTGAAAACCTTAATCTTTTTCTTAAGATCCACTAAACACAGTTTTTTCAGTGTTTCTTTATTAATGATTGCCCTCTGTTAAATATAACTGCACCAGTTTATATATAGAGATTTTGTAAGTTTTACATCGATTTGTAAAAGGGAATCTTGAAAATCTTCTTGTCTGAAACCATAAGGCATAGAGCACTCATATATTGCATGTAGCATAAGCTTATAGCCCTCTGCCAAGTTTATTCAAATGGTGACCCTGGGGTCAAATCCGGCCCTGCAACTTATATAGGAATCAATTCTTCTGAAACTACAAGAACTAGAGATCTGGCCTGGAATTCACCAGCAGTACTATTTTCAAACAATTCTTAGACTTGAGTTCAAGTACTCAAATTTCGTTCACAAATATGTCCATGATCTTCAGAGATAAACACTCGTATGAACTGGCTATTTATTAGTATTCATCATATGTATACATAGCAGATTGTTATGAACGTCTGTACTTTAAAATTGTAGAAATAGTAGTGATTGAAATGTGTATACTTGGGCTTAAGTCTAAGAATATTCTCAAGACTGGTTGGTGAATTCCAGGCCTGATATGTTGCATGTAGCATAGGCTTATGGTCCACTACCAAGTATGTTTGAAGGGTGTCTTGGGTTAAATTCGGCCCAACCCCGGAGGTCACTGTGAGTTTTACATAGACATATAATTATAGGAGAACATAATAACTAACGAGGGAAATGTAACTTTTCTGCTACTGTTGCATTGTCTAAATGGACAAGATCATCAGCTGAGTGATCAGAGGGATGCAGTGCCTTGTTAACATTTAGAAATTCTTGTTTTCTTACAGCCTGTGACCTTTAAGTTGTACAGTCAGCATTTTCCTCTGCTGTGTATGGAACATTCTGATCCTGGTGTGCAACATCTGATCCTGAAGTCTATAAATGATAAATATATGTTTGATGATATCATTTTGTTACATATTGCTAACTCAACATGATATACATCAAATATCATGGGCGATAGAACTCAGATGGCAGTCCTGCTGTTTTACTAGAGTGATATTTAAAACATTTATTTTATTTTGTGTATTTATGAGTGTTTATTATGGATTATTCATTCTGATTTTTATGAATTTGTGGGAGGCATAGTTTGTTCATTCAATCAGACACATAGATATTTATAAAACAATAGATGTTGAACTTTCTTGTGTGTGCATCGGATGGTCAACAAAGTTTAAATATTACAGGGATGAATGAAAACAATCTGCAAGACGTCGGACCTACAGAGGTCGTCTCAGAGAAGGTTCGTCTGGAATCTAAAGGGGTAAATATATTAATTTTGGATTTGCTTAATCTAGTTTATGATGAAGGGGGTGGGGGTGCAATTTATATAGAACATCATTTACGTTGATATATTATAAGATAATTCACCGTAAACGATGTTCTATTTCTATTCTAATACCCCTAAAATGTGAAAATAACGCACACATCTGAAATCTTTCGCATTGCTTTGCTTACTCTCCTAACGTTGCAAACGTTACAGTGATATCTTTCGCATTGACTTGTTTATTATTCTCCTAACGTTGTGGATGTTACAGTGATATATCGTTGAATATAACGAGATATTTTGAACTAGGCTATATAGTGCGGGTGTATTAGAATTTAGTATATATTATAATGGAATAATATTAACTGTTATCTGTTATTGATTTAATCTAATGTTATCTTTTATTGGTGAAATTTGTTCTTTGTTATCTGTTATATGTATCTACTGTTATTTGTTATCTTCAATCTGTATCAAATGATGAGATTTCTTCTGTCCGCCACCCCCTGCACCCAACACTACCAGCCTATATTATTTTATTTACTGAACTGTTTGTAGGGGTTTTAATTTACTGTTATCAGTTATCATCAAATTCAATTTGCTGTTAACCTGTTATGAGACCCCACTTTGGCCCCATAAATTATACAACTACTTTGTTCTACCATACTGATGTTTGGTGGCAGGTTATAGTCATTGTTAGTCAGGATTAGTGAGAAGATATCAAGGTGTAATAACAGTAATGGGACTAAAACAAGCAGAATGGGACAAAAACAAGCTGAACGGGACTAAAACAAGCAGAATGGGACTAAAACAAGCAGAAAGGGACATAAGGGGAAAACAGAAAATAACAAATTAGTGTGTGCATTTTAAGATGGTTATGAGACTGTAACAACTTGAAGACAATGCTTACATTGGATGAACGCAAACTTTATTGTCAATAAAAAACTAATAAATAAACAATTTATTAAAATTAAACCAAAAGTTACCCTATGACACCTGCAAAGTGCTCACATGCAGTATGAAATGAACCAATCAGATTTGTTCCATAGTATATAATATTTTTGAAATATTTCAACATAAAATGTTGCCTTATAAGGTGCTTAAACCCTGAACCTTTCAAGTCAGTAGACAAGTAATAGGACGCTCTAAACAAGGCTGCAGTTTGTTAGTCTAAGCACCACAAATCATATTAAATAGTATATGGTAACAATTGTTGCGATCTTATTGGTTCCGATCATTCGGCAGGTGAGCACAGGGTCCGACAAATTTTGAATTTTCGTGAAAATTGAACTTGGTTGCCCGGAATGCATGAGGCGGTCTCATCTTTATTGGGTTAGGGGGGGGTATCTGAGGAACAAAACCATGAATAATTAGCTGTAAAAACAATGGTGTTGATTAGAGTTAAAATCTGGTTCCGACGGACTAGCCTACTACACATGCAAATTTGCAGTAGCCCAACAGACTCTCGATAGAAATTTCTGGTTAGCCTGGACATCAATGTTTGGTAGCCCTTGGGATCAGGGCATGTGATTTGTCGGATCCTGGAGCAATCTGCTTTACTTGGTCAAGTTTTATTTAAAATAAAACTAATATTTTCTACCATGCTCGACTAGGTCTAATTACTGGATCTGATTAGGTGTGTGACTATCAGACTAAATAGTTTTTTGTTTTTTTAAATCAAGCATAAATCTCAGCCTTTTTGTTTTCTTCTGACAGACTTTCGACTACCAATCTAGTACATTGTACCATAAATTTAATTTAATTATTCATGATTTAAAGTGGTTGATGCACTATTTTCAAACAAAATTTATTTAAAAGGGCTCTGACAACCTTAAAAATAGCTGAAAGAATTATTAAAATGCCATGGAAAATAAATGAGATATGACCTATTGAAAATTTGCAAAGAGCATAAATGGAGGTGGCCATCTTGGAACGATGACATCATCGCGCCTTTTTACTATATATATGGCATATTGACAAAATATACTATAAAGCAAAAAAAATCACTGCAAACGGATTAAAAATAAATATACAGATGTAAAATGTATAAATTGTATGCTTATTTTTCATTTCCAGCAATTTTCTTTGCTTTAAAAGACATTTAATCAGTATGCCATATATGGTAAAAAGGTGCGATGATGTCATCGTTCAAAGATGGCCACCTCCATTGGTGTTTCTTTGCAAATGTTCAATAGGTCATACCTCCTTTATTCTTTATGGCATTTTGATAATTCTTTCAGCTTTTTTAAAGTTTTTCAGAACCCTTTGAAAGAAACATTGTTTGAAAATAGTGCATCAACCCCTTAAAATACTCTTCTTTTTTTTTTACATGTTTTTATCCTTTGTTTTCCATTTTCTCTTGTATTTTAGTTTACTTTTCCTTCCTTAAAGGGACACTGTCCGTAACTTTTAGCTTATAAAACAAACAATCATTAAGTTCGCAAACATTACACACTAAACATTATTGAATATTTACTAATTAAAAGCAAGATTTGTTTAACGGAATTCAATCGCGGTACAAAAAAAAAGAAAATCCGCCTCGTGCGTTTGAACGTAAAGTGGTCGACATCACTCCCGACTGAGCTAAGCGGGCTATACATATTACGCAATACATACTATGGTGAAAACCAAATGTGCTTATGGAAGTCACATGATCGCAGAAAAGGTAAATATTGTGGGTCCCACTCTATTCACATATAATAATTAAAACTTTTTTTTTTTCAAACTCACGAATGTATTCCTACATACTTCTTAGGGTCTATCCTCATGTTTTCATGCATACATTCCACTGGATAAAAGTCAGACAGTTATTTGGTTATGCTCAATATCTGCTTACTAACGGACAGTGTCCCTTTAAAGCATATTTATTAAAAAATATTTTATTTAGTGTTTTCATGATATAAAGTTAGTACAGATGTATTGATATTTCAGTTGTATAGTACGTGAAAAAGTCCCATAATTAGTGGTCACTTTATGTTCCTGGGTTACGTGTTTTTGAAAAAAGAAAAAAAATCCATTCCCATACCAACCAGATATTGTTTTAAAGCTGAAGAACTAAATAAATAGATTAGTAATCAATAACTGTATGTTATTATAACAACGATTCACGGGTATCCGGTGACGATTGGGAACTCCAACAAAAGGTAAAGTTGTTTTTATCGGAACCGAGGCTCTACCGAGGTTCCGTTTAGAACAGTTATATCGAGGGTTGGAATTCCACTGGATACCCATTATTGATTCTTTTTATTGCATACCATAATACATTCTGTGCGTTGGCATTGCCAGCTGCTAACGTTTTGTATGTTTATTTACATAATGGCATCATGCCACTGTCACTGTTGATATTGGCACGCGACATATCTTCCCCCATGTGTAAGATCAGGCCTTCCAGCACCCATGCAAAAAGTTAAGCCAATTCATTGATTTTCATTTGTTTTCATTTAAATACTGCTACATTTGAACAACAAAGTTGTTTCTGAATGGTTCGTGCTTCTCATTGTGTTACAAGCAAAAACAAGTTCCTCATGTGAACACGTGCATCTTTGTTTTAAAAAAATAATACAAATCTTACAGAATAATTTCGAAGGAAAAACCATGTTTGATAAACCTGACCTAATGAAATGATGTTAATTTCTTCTGTTTAATAGAGGAATTAAAACATTAGGTTGTAACGTTACATTGCATATAGTCTTGATATCTGTTCGGAGCATATTCTCGTAATCCTTTAAATTAGTGTAGTTTGGGATACCTAATTCTTTTAAACATATTAACTCTTAACCTGCTACATTTATATAATGGACTGTTCCTTCTTTGAATTAAGACCATTCCATTTTTTTTGGGCTGTTTTGGGGAAAATGGCTGATCAGCAAGGGGGATATTGTAAACCCTGATCAGCCTGCGAGTGACTCGCAGCTGATCTGTGTTTACAATGGATGCAAAGGCTATTATAGGTGTGCTTAGCGGGTTAAGGGTTAAGTATGTTAATTAAGATGTGCTATATATTTAAGAAATAGAACATCGTTTACGGTGCTATAAAAGAAAAACGTGTGCTTTAGAATCAGTCGCCAATTTTTGAGTAACTATCGTATACAGTAGTAACCAATTTATGGGTTGCTGCTGTATACAACAGTAACCCAGAAATGGGCGATATCTAAGCTATAAAAGAAAAAGTTGTGCTTTAGAATAGCAACAAATGTTATTATACAATAATTCACCGTAAACGATGTTCTATTTCTATTCTAATACCTCTAAAATGCAAAAACAGTGTGCACAACTAAAATATTTCGCATTGCTAAATGCTTACTCTCCTAACTTACAAAAATTACGGTGATATATCATTGAATACAACAAGATGTTTTAAACTAGGCTATATAGTGCTGGTGTATTAGAATATTAAATAAATCACCATTGTATATTAATATTTAAATGATTGCTTATTAAAGTCAGAATATGCTTATTGTTAACCTTTAACGGAGATGATAGAGACTTTGTGTCAAGTATATAATGTTACTGTCAAATTTGCATTAAATCACCCAATGTACTCAGCCGTTAATAGAAACAACTGATTAGAAACGTACGCTTCGTTTAAAGGCACGCTGACTTTTTAACTCTTGTGTTTACATAAACATTACCTGTGCTATAAATAAACCGTTTGGATCTGCACACTTCATATATTGTTCTTAGCGTTGGCGCAGGGTGTAGGGAATACAGCGTAATTAGTACACAAATATTTATTCGGCATAGTGTGTACAGTTTAATTTTATTCAGTTTATTTGTTAGCATAATTTTCGAAGTTGTAATGCTTCCGAGTGCTTTGTCAACTGTTTCAGTTTATGTGTTAACAAGCAGTCTGCCTTTAATGCTTGTCTACCTGTCATGCATTCAGTGCACAAGCAGTCTGCCTTTAATGCTTGTCTACCTGTCATGCATTCAGTGCACAAGCACAATAGACGCTGTCCTTGTAGTAAACAACTGTCTTGTTCATATATACTGAAGAGAAAAAGAAACGCAACTCGGGAATTTCCGCTGTATATTGTATATACTGCACACTTAATTCCACATAATATTCCAAAGAAATCCCAAGATGTTTTTTTTAAAAAAGTTGCAGTTAGTTAGAGAAAGGACACAACTGTGATGTTGTAGATGTTTTAATCACAGTACACTTTGTAACAAGAAATTCGTAAATGTTGAAGTTCCTCTTTGAAAAGTTGAGCCATTTCAGTACTGTATTTAACGTAAAGAGTTTGCAAAAGTTTGCATCCTAAGTATGCTCGCATGCTCACACTGCTTCAGTCAAACGCGTACTCTGTCAATAATGAAATACTATTTGCTGTGTTATGTGTTGTTTTAGTCTTTTTTTCTGAAAGGAAAGGTCTACGTAGCCATGTACCATTCGATTAACAGCAGCATATTGTACATACAACATATATAGCAGAAAATCCCGTGTTGCGTTTCTTTTTCGTTTCAGTATAGCATTACTTAATATTTTGTATGCGTATAAATTACATGTTTGATGCACACTTGTGAATGTTATGATAATTTAGCAAACTTTGACATTTACATGTAATTTTATATGATCAGCATACTAATTGCTATTTTTAAGTTGAGGGGTGAGCAGGAAACTGTTGTAGCTATATAAACATAAAGAGCAAGATACAGCAGTTTTGCACTGAGCCTCAATTAGTGCCATCTTATAAAGTTGATAATTTTGTTTTAATGCAAGCATAATTTCCATGTTTAATCTAGTTTGAAAGTGAGGCTGTACTGATTGACCTTGATGACCCTGGTAAAGGGGTCAAGGTCAGAGCTGGATCTGTGGTAGGTTCTTATGTTGTGATGCCAAGGTCAAAGGGTGCTGTGATTTAAGTTAAAATCTGAAAGGAAAATAAAGCTTTTTTTTATCGATCAGAGATACCAATGTGCAAACTGAGATTTTCTTGCGGTATTGCATATGGTATGGCTATTTCTTCTAATCCATACAGAATCGATATCATTTTCCTCATTTTGTCTTATAATATTTTGTGAAAATTCAGTTTTGAAACTTACGAAAACATACACAAAAAGAACATTTATTCGAGTTCTATTATCCTTTCAGTATTTGGTAATATGTTATTGTATACTTCCTTAAGTTGCAAGGCACTGGCATATTGTGTAGATATTATATTTATTTCCTACGCATTGTAAATAGCTTAATTATGGGATGTTAACCTATTGGTCAATGTCACATTTCGATGCAAAAAAATGGCATATGGGTATTGCACTGGTTTTAATATCTGCCTCATTTTATTCTGTCTATTGATGTGTTGTAAAACGTTGTTAATAAATCTTGATTTTGTAGTTAATGTCTAAAAATGTTGTTTGCAAACTTTATTTACAGCAGTAGAATCTGTTACATATTATGTATTAAGTTGTTCTTAATTTTATTTTTTTTAAATGTTAACGTTATTATAGTGGACTGTCAGTCTGTCTGTGTGTCAGTTCTAGTGGCCTTCCTATTTTTGTGTCCGGTCCATAACTTTGATATCGTTTAATTTTCTTTCAAATTGACCACCATGAATAACCATCTAGTAACGATGTGCAGAGCGCAAGCTCCATAACTCTGTCTAGTATTTTGGCAAAGTTATGCCCCTTTTTATACTTAGGCAACTTGTTTGGGAGTTACAATTTGTGCAGGGGCATCTGTGTCTGTGGACATATTTCCTGTGGATGTTGTTTTATATGAGATATTGTTTAAAAACTTCAACTGATGGACTGTACAAGTTGTTGTTTGTTAAAAAATGTATTTGCTTTTCACACATGTTGTTGTTTTGTAGTTTGCCCTAAATACAGTTCATGTTAATGAAGTTTCCCAGATGGCTTCCAGTGACCATTTGTGTTGACAGGTTTAGTTTAGAAAATCTTATTGCTATTTCTCTGTTAAACTTTTCTTTGGATCTTCATATTAAAACCTCACACCTATATTCCTTATAATGTCTGGTTGGTCCTGAATGAAATTTAACTTTGGTGGCCACCTAAATAGAAATGTTTCTCAACACTATATTCTCCCCTCGAACTGAAAGATATATGTACGTGTACGTATGCTTTGATGATAGTTGCCATTTAATCTTAAAGTTAAGTTGATCCAGTATCCAAAATGGCGACCAGTGGCCATCTTTGTTAACATGTACTTATAAAGAATAGTCTTGTGATCACTCATTGCTAATAATTATTGGATCTTTATTAAACTTCACAGAAACATTTCTTGTGATGTCTGGTTTATTTCAAAGAATACTTGGAAGAAAACATTTATAAATACTGTTTTTTTATGGCCAGTTTATTTAACGGTCTGAGACATTCTGATAATGATCCATTCTGATATTTCTAGTCCACCCTTCTGTCTCATTAGTTGTTCCTCCTGGAAATAGACATATCTGATTGAGGGGACACCCTTAGACGATTTTTTGACATTTTCTCTGTTTTCGCTATCAATTATGTTATTATTTTTTGTTTTGTTAATATAGATATATCCTGCACAAGAAATACTGCTATATCAGATCACAGGTGCTTGATGTTTAAAGAAGAAAAAAAAATCATCTGTACAAAACGTTTTGTTACATGATCATTAAAAAATGTATATCACAATCTGTATTGCAAACTATATAAAAACAAAATGCATATTAGAGAAATTTCAGAGTTATGAAACCTGCATTTATCTACTCTAATCATTTTTAGCCACAATTGTTTTTGAATTTAAACTTATTATTCAACAGTCTGGCACCTATGTTTTGACAAAATAAAGCACATTTGCAATGTAGTCAATATTTATAAAATTATACTCCATGTTTACAAATAATATTTGCAAATGTAGTCAATGTTTACAAATGTAGTTCGCATGTGGGAGGTCGTGGGTTCAATCCCCAGCCCGGGTCATACCAAAGATTTAGTAAACTAGGTGTCTGTATAATGCAGCGGAGTGGGGTATCATGTCGTGTCTACGCACTCTATGGCAGTATAAAGCTGGGCACTGAGCTCACAGCTACAAGTAGACACCATCGTTATATGACTGAAAGAGAGTTTAAAGTCATGTTAGGGTTTCATATATACATGATGTATGTCCATGTTCACACATGTAGTCAATGGTTACATGTTTATAAAATTAATTTTGTAAATATTTATTCCAAAAATTGCATTATACTTCTATTAAAATTGCTTAAAGTAAATATATTTACCTTAATATGTCATATCTTGTTCATGTTGATATCTCTCTTGTAGGATTAACATTTATTTAAATCCTATATTTATATTTTACATGCTTCCTACAATATTACCATACATGTTAGTCACATATACTCATTAAAAAAGGACAGGATTAGGGGAAAAAACATTGGAAAAGCAGTTTATTTATATTTTGTCAGAAAGGAAAAAGAGTATAAAATGTTAAATGCAAATCTGGTAGGAGGTATTTAGATAAAAAAACAACCAAAAACAAAAAATAAAATTTCTAATCTCATTGTATCGTAGGAGTGTTCGTAAAATGAGTCATCAAATAATATGAGCTTTGGATACAACAAATATTCCACCTGCAAAAACACAAATATGATTTACCTAACACAAATATTTTTTACATTCCTATTTCCTGCCAGGACCCTACAGATGAAGACACCATGTATTTTAAGGACGGTGTGCGGCGTATTGACTACATCCTGGCCTACGAGCCTGATGCCGTATCTAACGTGGAAAACAGACAGGCAAAGAGGCAGTATTTTGAGAAAGAAATACAGAATGAAGGACTTCAATTAGAGTTTGAGCCGGTGGAGGTGAGATGTGGGGGCATATGTTTATAGAATGATCTTAAAATGAATGCTTTTATTACTTGATGCATTCTAAGTTTTAATCCTGTTTTTAGCTCTACTGATCAGAGATCAGCAGAGCTTATGCCGTGGTGCGGCGTCCGTCGTCCGTCCGTCCGTCTGTCTGTCCGTAAACTTTTATTTGTAGCGACTTCACAGCTGAAACTACTGGATGGATATTCATGAAACTTTACAGAAATGTTGCCCATAAAGTCTAGTTGATCCTAGCAAAAATTCATGTTGATGTGAAATCCAAGATGGCCGCCAAAGCTAAAAATGGAGTTTTAAAATACAAGTTTGTAGCGACTTCTTCTTGAAAACTATAAGTGATATTGATATGGGACTTTTTCTAAAATGATCAGCATGACATGATGTTGATCCTAGTCAAAAATCGTTTTGATTCAACGTTAAACATGGCTGCCAGCGGCCATCTTTGTTTACATAGAGTTATATAGTAAAAACTTGTAGCGACTACTTCTCTGAAACTACTTGGCGGATTGTCATGAAACTTTACAGGAATGTTGCTCTTGATGTCTAATTGATCCTATCAAAATTTTAGGTCGGCCGGAAATTCAAGATGGCCGTCACAGCTAAAAATAGATTTTTAAAAAATAAGTTTGTAGCGACTACTTCTTGAAAACTATAAGTGATATTGATATGGGACTTTTTCTAAAATGATCAGCATGACATGATGTAGATCCTTGTGGAAAATTATTTTGATTCGACGTTAAACATGGCTGCCAGTGGCCATCTTTGGTTACATAGAGTTATATAGTAAAAACTTGTAGCGACTACTCCTCTGAAACTACTTGACGGATGTTCATGAAACTTCACAGGAATGTTGCTCTTGATGTCTAGTTGATCCTAAAAAAAATTCAGGTCGGCCGAAAATTCAAGATGGCCGCCACAGCTAAAAATAGATTTAAAATAAATAAATTTGTAGCGACTACTTCTTCAATACAATAAGAGATATTGATATGGGACTTTTTCTAAAATGATCAGTATGACATGATGTTGGTCCTTGTCAAAAATCGTTTTGATTTGACGTTAAACATGGCTGCTTTGTTTACATAGAGTTATATAATGAAAACTTGTAGCGACTACTTCTTTGAAACTACCTGACGGATTTTCATGAAACTTCACAGGAATGTTGCTCTTAATGTCTTATTGATCTTAGCAAAATTTCAGGTCGGCCGGAAATGCAAGATGGCAGCCACGGTTAAAAATAGATTTTCAAAAAACAAGTCTGTAGCGACTACTTCCTGAAATCAAAATCAATCAGTAGAGCTTCAAGGTCATTGACCTCTTGTTACTATTCAGGCTACAGCATGATGATATTTTAGAAAACTTAACCTTTAAAAAAAAAGGGATCTAATTTCATAAACATAAACGCTGAAAAAGCAGGATATCATATCAAAGGACAAGGTATGATAAGGGGGTATTTTGGCCCCCAGTATATTCGAAATGCAAAAGTATAATATTTACATATAATCTGTTGTGCATATTGAAGAAAACTGATCATATTCTATCGTCAAAATATATTTTTATTTATTTTATTTATCTAAAAGAACTATATAGGGTCTCAAAAAACGGCGCTTTTGTTAATTTTGTAGATTTTGGACCTTTCTGGGCAAGATTTTGATCCTAAAAATATAGAGCACACCTCCAAGCACACACAGTTTTTTGACTAATGATGCATCCCTATCAAGTACCTGTTTCAACAAAAAATCAGCTGTGCTCGAGGGTGCACTCTGTATTTCCAAGACCAAAAACTGATCAAAAACTGCTGAAAATGAACAAAAATGTCATTTTTTGAAAGAAACGGCCTTGTTTTTGAGGCTCTTAAACTCTTTTAGAGCCTTCAAACATACTTGTAATGAGTTTTAATATTTATTCAGTTCATTTGTAGCTAAACTAGATATTCAGTATGTGTGCATTAAAACTTTCAATATTCGGGGCCAATTTTGTCCTTTATCATACCTAGTCCTTTTCTTGCTGCCAAAAAGTTTGATGTTGAATCTTTTTAACAAAATTTAGAGTTATTTTTGCTTTCAATTTTTGAATAAAATACTGTTTTTTATATTAAGAAGTTATTATACCCCGCAAAACGAACTAGGTGAACTGCCTGTGGTGAGAGGACGACACCTATTGATTTTGAGTTCAGTAGGTCAAAGGTCAAGGTCACCGGCATCTGATAATGAAAAACCTTGTCCGCTCTATAACTCCTCTTCCACTGAAGCAAAGCTCATGAAACTTCATAGGTGAACTGCCTGTGGTGAGAGGACGACCCTATTTGAGGTCAAAGGTCAAAGGTCAAGGCCACCGGGACCCGAAAATGAAAAATTGTGTCCGCTCTATAACTCCTCTCTCCCTGAAGCAAGTCTCATGAAACTTAATAGGCGGACTGCCTGTACTGAAAAGATGGCCAATATTGGTTTTGAGGTCAGTAGGTCAAAGGACAAGGCCACCATTACCTGGTCATGAAAATCCCATTCCACTCAATCTTTACTCAAACCGTAGGGTGGGGAATTAGGGGAAGGGATGACTGGTAGCTGGAGTATATTTGTCGCCCTTAAAAGGTGACAGCTCTAGTTTGTTTTGCTCTTTTGAATTAAAAGGCAACTTGAATAGTAATGATTAATAATTAATTAAAATTCTTTGTTTATACATTTAAATTTTAATCTGGATTCCCATGCCTGGATCAAAATTGGTGAGTTCTCCGAAAAAGAGAGAAAGAATGTTTTTATTAAAAAATTATTTTCACAGGATAAACTGCTTTGCACATAACAAAACACAGTTTTAAGTTTTGTAAGCATATTGTACATTACCTTATTTTCCGGCTTCTCCGGTTACCTTCGACATCAAAGCCATGCGAACACTGTCATTCGCGCCATCGAGAGTGATTTGTGTAAGTTTTGTAATTTGTTTCGTAATTAACGTAAAATAAATAAAGTTTATACTTTACATACAAAGATCACTGGAAATTGATTCATTTGCCTTACTGTGGCTGGTTCTTCACAGGAAAAAGTTGGTGGTCGATCCCCACCATGAAAAAATCAACATCATATATACCCTAAAATGTGCTGAAAATGACATTTGAAGCATATAATTATGTGATATGTCATTGGTGAAACACAATAGAACTTAAGCAAGTTAAGTTGGTGATACTGTCAATCAAAAGGCAGTGATGCTTTGGCTTTGGATGGAGTTCTTTCAATGTCTAATGATGTACCGACAATTTGGTGTGCCTGTTATGTGACACCATTCTATGGTGGGCAGAGTAGAGAGGGTGACTTAATCTTTGAGTGAGTCATACCTAGAATATAAATGATGTTTATGGTGTTGGTAAATAACAAACGTTGTTTCATGATAAAGTTAGCGCATTTATTTCCAGTGATGTATTTATCTGGTTCTATATATTATATCACACGTTTAAAACAGTTTATGACAGAATGTATTGTAACACCTTTTATATCACTTCGCCATCTTGCCGCATTGTTGTTGATGTCGATTTGGCAATAACTTTCAAAATGTTCAGAAATTGCGCACATTATCGTACACATCACATGGTCGTACATTTTATGTTCCTTTGTTATCGAGGTATCCTCATGACCCAGACAAATGACCCGATCTGGAAATGGTAATATTTATGCTTGAATGCTTTCATTTCTGTTCTGTCAAATTCTTCCTTACACTCTTCAAAATGCTTACACTTGTATATCTTGATGAGAGTTATAAATTTTTACAAAATTTTAATGTTTATCTTTTAGTAAACTATGTTTGCTTTACTTGATTATTTAATGATGACATGGCTTCTTCAATGCTCAGTTGTTGTTGAATGGGGATATAAACTGGGCGGAACCGGGCGGAACCGGACGCTCTTGTGTATCGGAGTCTATCCTCCAAGCATGTTAAAGAACTATAAACATCTGTTCATTAGTAAGAGTAAGGCAGGTTACTGGATTCAAATGTATCGTTTCTCTCTCTCTCTCTCTATCTCTCTCTCTCTCTCTCTCTCTGGAGTTCTTGAAATAACCTGTTTCATGTTGATGAACTGTTAAAGAACATCCATTTCCTTCTTCTATGGTTCTGCTGTCTTACTGTCCATAATGCAGATTGGGACACATTTTCTAGTGTTGAATATTTTGATGAAAAGCTTCAGTATGTTGTGTGTTTTGAGAAATACTTACCCATAAATTAGTTTAATTGATGTCTGCTCAATTTTCAGTAGGTAGGACGCATGGATTTACATGTTTCTATCCTTTTCTTTGGTAAATTATAAGGTTGAAGCCATTGGATTTTACACTGCCTTTATTTTTAAATTGTTTTCATTAGTTATTCTTTATCTTTAATTTAATCATTTGTTATATTTTGCATGTTATAATATTTAACTTTATTGAACAAAAAAACTGTTGCTCAGAATTCTAAATACTGTTTTGGTAAATCACTTTACATGATAGTGAAAACTTTACTCATTAAATTCTGATTATGAATTTTTACAAACACACTTTGATAATTGCACTTGTTCAATAGGCAATTTAGCAATCTGAATCACTGAAAAGTACTGTATTTGTACATGAGTTAATAAAATGGTTGAAAAGGAAAGAGATTAGTCCGAAGGTATTTTTCAGAGGTGCACTATTTTGTCTCCGAATTAAAAATGTCACAAATTGTAACATATAAAAATAAAATATCCTATATCCAATACTAATAAGGTTAGTTATATACATAACTCATTTAAAAATTGAACATTGGACTTTCTGAATAAATTTCCTGAATAAAAGAAAAATAAATAACCCCATAACGTAAAAGTTCTGCTTCAAAACAGCATTACAATGTAGTCTTCACTGTCTTTATGAACGTCAGGAGCCTCGTGAAAATGACTGTAAGAACTTTAAAGTAAGAGTTTTGAATCCTCTGGCTAATTAATACAATAATATTACTGTTGTTTTTCAGTATTAGAAACGGTGATTTAAAATTGTCTCTTTTTTTTTAGAAATCAAAGAGTGGTAAGACTGCATTTGTGAAGGTCCATGCCCCGTGGGATGTGCTGGCGAAGGGAGCTGAGTTGATGAACATGAAGATGCCCTTAGCGGTAAATGTTGCATACATACATGATAGAGAAGACAGCGTTGATTTCAGGAACAATAAATTATTTAAAGGGAGACACGGCAATCTTGATGCCGGTTTAATACATTTTCTCATATTAAAAAAACACTCAAAGTTAACATCAAATAAAGACTGAAACTTCAAATTTTGACTAGAGTTATTTCCCTTTTTAAAACTAAGTTAATTAGTTTCATGATTAAAACGATCAAGTATGGAAACTAGACAAGGAAATTGATCATCCGCAACATGATAGCATATAGTCTGGAACAATTCCTTCTTAAACGTCCAACATCAACAGCCAGATTTAGTATGCATATTCTATTTTTCAGCCAAACGACATGGGTTTTGAATCGTCAAGCATGTTTCGTTGTTGCCCTACGCCATTTGACATTGACCCAGATCTGATCCAGGATGATGACAACTATTTCACCGCCCCCTTTAACAGGAACAGGATGGAGCAGTAAGTATAGTAACACGTCATATTTTAAATAAAAGTACGCGTTTATTTTATTATTGTATTATGTTTGGTAAAAAAAAAAGCACAGCCCTCGTTGTTCAGATGTGTAGGCACGTGCCTGCAGTCCCTGCTATGCCACTGAATCATTTGACCTATAGACAACTACAGTAATGTTAATTGGGTACATTTTGTTAACCCTTTCGCTGCCACAGTCGAAAACTTTGATTTTTTAACCTGTGTAGACCCAAATCAACATGCACACTATGGGCAGGCTGATCAGGGTTTACGCTGTTCATCACTCAGTAAGAATGTTTTTCATAACTCTTTAAATATAAAATATATCCGGAAGGTTTGAATTTGAATTTTAGCAGACGACATTTGAAATATGGCGGCGAAAGGGTTTAATTAATGTATTTAATTGCAGCATATGCATTATATCATAAATAAATCACATTGGTTGCGATTCCTTTAAAAACCCACTTTGATATGACATTTGGCAGTTTAATTACTTTAACAATTGAAATTTATTTATATAGATTTATATTTCAGACAAATATTTACAGGATTGTTTTTGTTTTCTATGTTACCATGTTACTAATATATTGTGTTTCTCCTCTCTCTTTTTTGGCTCTGTTTAAACATGGTGTTCCCACCTTCTGATTGGCTGGTACAGTGGGCAGTAAGGAGCTTTCTCATTGGATGTTATTTTTACATACCGTATTCATCCCTTTAAGTGCCCCTGCACCTTAAATGCTTTCCAGATTGTAAGTTAATAAGCACCCTCTATTGTTAGTCAGAGAAAGTCAAAAATTCATTAAAAGACACCTAAAGTATCACTAACATTGCAGCATCATTGTGTGCAAGTCCATTTTTAGCTCTACTGGCCAAGGGCCAGCAGAGCTTATGGGATGCTGTGTTGTCCGTCGTCCGTCGTCTGTCTGTCTGTCGTCTGTCGTCCGTTAACTTTTCTTCAAACGACTTCTTCTCAGAAACCGCTTGGCTAATTTTGACCAAACTTCACGTGGATGATCCTTAGTTGAATGCTTTTTAGATTTGTTAAAATTAGGTCAATGCTACATCCAAGATGGCTGCCATTACCATATATGGTCGAAACCTTAAAAAATCTTCTTCTCCAGAACCGCTGGACAGATTTCAACAGTTTTTCTTTTAAAATGATCGCCAACGCCTAGACTATCAAGTTTGTTCAAATAAAGTCCCCGGGGTCAAAAATGGCCGTGCCCCGGGGGTCCAAAATTTGTATATTGAGGTTTTGCATGTTTTTGCCCGAGGGTCACCATTTGAACAAACTTGGTAAAGGACCATAAGCTTATAGTAAATGCAAAATATCAAACCTCTGGCTCTTGTAGTTTCCGAGAAGAAGATTTTTTAAAAAAAAATCCTATATAAGTCTATGTAAAACTGTGACCCCCGGGGCGGGGACAAATTTGACCCCAGGGTCACCATTTGAACAAACTTAGTAGAGGACCATAAGCTGATGCTACATGTTATACATGAGAGCTCTGTGCCTTGTGGTTTCAGAGAAGGAGATTTTTTAAAGTTTTTTCCTATATGTCTATATGAAAAACTTAAAAAATCTTCTTCTCTGAAACTGCAAGAGCCAGAGGTTTAATATTTTGCATTTGCTATAAGCTTGTGGTCCTCTATCAAGTTTGTTCAAATGGTGACCCAGGGGTCACATTTGGCCCCACCCCGGGGGTCACAGTTTTACATAGGCTTGTATAGGGAAAAACTGAAAAAATCTTCTTCTCTGGAACCACATGGCACAGAGCTCTCATGTAATACATGTAGCATCAGCTTATGGTCCTCTACTAAGTTTGTTCAAATGGTGACCCGGGGGTCAAATTTGTCCCCGCCCCGAGGGTCACAGTTTTACATAGACTTATATAGGATTTTTTTTTAAAAAATCTTCTTCTCGCCAACTACAAGAGTCAGAGGTTTGATATGTTACATTTATTATAAGCTTATGATCCTTTACCAAGTTTGTTCAAATAGTGACAATAGTGACCCTTGGGTCACATTTGGTCCCGCCCCAAGGGTCACATGTTTTACATAGACATGTATAGGGAAAAACTTAAAAAATCTTCTTCTCTGAAACTGCAAGAGCCAGAGGTTTAATATTTTGGTGTTGCTATAAGCTTATGGTCCTTTACCTATTTTGTTCAAATGGGGACCCTGGGGTCACATCTGGCCCTGCCCCGGGGATTCACAGTTTTACATAAATGCTTGTAGAGGGAAAAACTGAAGAAAAAAAATCTTCTCTGGAACTGCAAGAGCCAGAGGTTTAATATTTTGCATTTGCTAAAAGCTTATGGTCCTTTACCAAGTTTGTTGAAATGGTGACCCTGGGGTCACATTTGGCCCCGCCCCAAGGGTCACATGTTTTACATAGACATGTATAGGGAAAAACTTAAAAAATCTTCTTCTCTGAAACTGCAAGAGCCAGAGGTTTAATATTTTGCTGTTGCTATAAGCTTATGGTCCTTTACCAATTTTGTTCAAATGGGGACCCTGGGGTCACATCTGGCCCCGCCCCGGGGGTCACAGTTTTACATAAATGCTTGTATAGGGAAAAACTGAAAAAAATCTTCTTCTCTGGAACTGCAAGAGCCAGAGGTTTAATATTTTGCATTTGCTGTAAGTTTATGGTCCTTTACCAAGTTTGTTCAAATGGTAACCCTCGGATCACATGTTTTACATAGACATATATAGAGATTTTTTTTTTTGATTTTTTTTTTTTTTTTTTTTTTTTGATTTTTTTTTTGATTTTTTTTTTTTTGATTTTTTTTTTGAATTTTTTTTTTTTTGAAATATCTTCTCTTTTTTTTTGAAATGTTTTGCAATTTTTTTTTTTTTTTAGCTCTATGTTCGACCAGTCGGACCAGTAACAGAGGTGTTCTTGATTTAGTTAAACATGCTATATGTTGCCTCGTTGATACGGTTGGGCCTTCATTTTTCATCTGATCTTTACCAAACTTTACCAGATTCTTTAGTTATGGCCTTTGATTTAGTTAAAAAGCTGTTTTTTGCCCGAAACTTTCAAAAAAACGTAAATGGCAGTCACAGTTATAAGAGCCATGTTAGCCAGTAGAGCGTCCACAGGCCCTCTTGGGCCTCTTGTTTTCTGTGCAAAGTAAGCACAATTCATCGAAAACTATGAAACGGGTTCATATATCAAACACTTACGATGCGGTAAATTCACAAGCTTTCTTAGTTTGTTTTCCTAATTGCCACAATGTAGAAATTAATTACTTTTCAAGACTTTCACATTGTAGTTATCAGGCCATTTTAAATACCGGGATTATGGTAACCAGGAAAACATACCATTTCCTAATAAGCGCTCCCTTTTCAAAGTTATTTAGGGGTCTGGAGTACTTATAGGAAATTATACGGTATTTTACATTGAAGGCATTTGTTAATTTTAACTGGCTAAACAATTTAACGGTATCATGCTATTTGCATGCTGTCGTTTTCTAGCGCATATTTGGTGTTCAGTTATAGAATGTTATATATGTATTATATATTCCTGAGCTAAAAAGGTTCCAAAAATTTGGTGTTATGCAAATAAAGCACAATTTTACCAGTTATGTCTGTTTTATGTGCGAAATGGCAAATTTAAATCAAATTACGAACACAACTCTGTTCAATACCGGAAAATTAGCCGCTTTAAAGTGCCTATAACTTTAATCTCCTGATGATTTTAACAAAAGTATGGCATATTTTCTTCTTTTGGTGGTTTTCAAACTGATGGTATAAATATAAGAATTCTGGTGGTAGTCGATCTCGTTCAATAATGTTGTTTGAGAGGGCCTTGACATGAGATACCACATCGCTTTTTGGGACCAGGTTGACCGTGTTTCATTTATTTATATTTCTGGTCTATTTAACAATTAAAAAACAAAATTGAACTAGCTATAATACCTACACAACTAGTAGTATTTTCTGATAGAGTTTTCTTTCTTTTAAGAAGGATTCTTTAAAGCCCTGATATCATGGGAGGTGGAGCTTTGATGTGATTTCATTCTTGATAATCTATGTATATATACATTGTTGGATAGATTGATTTCATTTGATAGAATGATTTCACTCGTTCCTCTACCCCTCGGGTCAGTGTAAATGAAAAAGTTATAAAATGGAAATATTCTCTAGTGCAGCTGCTGTTGCAGTACCAAGCATAACTCTCTATGGAGCAACTTTAGTAAGTTATAGTCGATATCAAAACTGAATGAAGAACTGAAAAGCCCATAAAACTATAAAACAATTTTCTTTCTTTACTGTTTACTGTGAACACAAATGCTTCATACAGTATTTGTGGGCACTATTGTCTTCAGTTTTATCTATTAAAGTTTATTTCGAGGACTGAACATGAAACTATCGGTTGCGTTCAGGGTTCTCCCATCGGCAACCACGTTGGTTAACTTTGGATTACCGATGGCCACTGCTGGTAACACTTGGGACCAACGCGGCCCCCGATACTACCTCAGGAAAAGTCGCGGGAAGATTGGTGACCAATGTTCTTTATTTAACTACAATTACACTATTTTCGTGTTCAACCCTCAATTTCAAGGTGCATGGTTTTATTGATTTGCCATTTCAAGCAATAAAATGATTAGTGAATTAAAGGGGTCGATGCACTATCTTCAAACGCGATTCATTTAAAAGGACTGAAATACGTGAAAAAAGCTGAAAGAATTATCAAAATGCCATGAAAAATAAAGGAGATGACCTATTGAGATTGTGTAAAGAACATAAATGGAGGCGGCCAACTTGGAACGATGACATCATCACGCCTTTTTACCATATGTGGCATATGGACAAAATACATTATAAAGCAAAGAAAATCACTAAAATTGATTAAAAATAAATTTACAGAAATTGTATGCTTATTTTGCATTTGCAATAATTTTCTTTGCTTTAGAAGACATTTTGTCAGTATGCCATATATGGTAAAAAGGCCATTAGGACAAATGTCCTTTATTTTCATGGCATTTTGATCATTCTTTTAGCTTTTTTCACGTTTTTCAGAGCCCTTTGAAAATAGTGCATCAACAGCTTTAATGCTAGTGGGAACTGTTGTCAAGAATTTGTAGTTAGTATGATCTATTTTATTCAATAAAAGAAAAGCCCGTAAAAGAAAATGATTTTATAGTATTTTATGTCTGCATTTGCTTGTATTTTTTGTTTTTTGCATTCTTATTTCACATCCAACAGAAGACCTGTACAAATAATATAATATATATTTTCAGTTACATTGTATACAATATAATATAACCAGTTTGTGTTTTAAATGAATTGTTAGACTGTTACAAAGTGGATTAGCGCATAAATGGTAACTCGGAAATAAAACTGCATTAAGGGAGCTTGCTACATGAGTAGAATAAATGTAGTACATTAGTAGTTTTACATTGCCATGATGCTGCTAAATGCAACTTCAAAGTATGTGCAGCTTTACATGCCTCAGTATAAATAAACTGGTTCACAGTGTAGCTTTACATGCTTCATTATAAACTGGTTCCCAGATAGGTTCCACTCCTCTATACATTACCAACAGTTATGATACAATTGGTGCTGGTATCATGGCCCTTTTTTATGAAACAACGACCATGTTGATCGTAAATCAATTTCTTAAATGCTTCACTATAAATTACTTTTCAAATAAATTTCGTTTCATTTCATTTTCTTAAACTTGATATTTCTACACTGTAGAAGTGAAAGAAGTGAACGATTTTAACATTTGAGACTTATCGTAAGATTTTTAATAAAACATGGCCCTGATATGTCAAATGTTCTTGTTGGTAAAAACAAAGGAATCCAGAATTTGAGGTTTATGATGAGATCGGTTAGATCTGTTACTAAGAAAAACATCCACAATTGGTCAGTTTTAGGGGTTTATAGATCATTTTTAGTCATTTTAGTTGTTACAAAACATTTGAACACATGCAAATGATAATGTGGCAATTCCGAATACATCATATAGCTATACTGTTTATTCATTTCGAGGCACATGCCAAGCAAACTAGAACTGATCAAGATCCTGGCCTTTTTATTTAGTCCTTATTTTGGTAATGTAATCAGAATCCAACCGAGAACCAGCTAACAAGATTGCTATATTTAATGAAGTTTGCCGGGAACCATCCAAAAATATTGCTGTATATTTCATGAAGTTTGTCAGGAACCAACCAAAAATATTACCAAAAATATTACTATATTTTATGAAGTTTGCAGGGAACCAGTTAACAGTAATACTTTATTTTATGAAGTTTGCGATGATTTTACAGTAACTCCTGACATGCAAGCCTCCTTATGCAGTTCATTTTTGTACTAATAGTCTCCCATTTCTGTCTTGTTTCCATAGCAACTGAGTGATCATGATAAAGAGATGAATTCACCGACCCTAACTTTGTCAATTCGCTGAGATTGGTCTCTTTTGCAACTTTACTTTCTTACTATGTTTTGTTTTAAATGTGTTGTTTTTTTTAACATAATTTTTAGCACATGTTAGGACATATGATATGATGGTATTTTTTTTTGTGGTAGAGGCAGACCACCCCATTTTTAGCTCGACTATTCGAAGAATAAGAGAGCTTATGTAATCACCCCGGGGTCGGCATTGGCGTCGGCGTCCCACATCAAGGTTTGCGTGTAAGCTGTGTTTACAAGTCTATATCTCTTACATTTCTTATCCTAGCACAACCAAATTTGGCCATGGGCTTCCTTATAGCATTATCTTAAGGGCTGCATAAGCAATTTTGGTTCCTGTAACCCATGGGCTCCCATGGAACCTAAATTATGATGGCCCATAAAACGTGTCCCATTTCACATCAAATTTTGCGTGTAAGCTGTGTTTACACGTCTATATCTCTTACAATTCTTACCCTAGCACAATCATATTTGGCCATTAGCTTCCTTATAGCATTATCTTAAGGGCTGCTGAAGTAATTTTGTTTCCTGTAACCCCTGGGCTCCCATGGAACCCAAATTCTGAAATGTGTCTGTTTCACATCAAATTGTGTGTGTAAGCTGTGTTTACAGGTCTATATCTCTTAAATTCAGGTCTAAATTTTGGAATTGGTTTCCTTATAGTATGTTGTAAAGGATTGGGTAAGTAATTTTATCTTCTGCAAATTCTGGGCTCCTATGGAACCAAAATAGTGACGGCCCATAAAATGTGCAATAAAGGCAGATCTAGGTTTGCATGTAAGCATGTATATATCTATAAATTTGGTTTGGGATTTCTTATAGCATTATGCATCTTATTTATACTTCACTCATATTGTGGCAAGGGCTCACTCCTCCCCCCCCCCCCACCACCCCCCCTCTACCCCCACTGCCCCCACCCACCCCTCCACACATTTTTTTTTTTTTTATACTTTTTTTTTAGCTCACCTAAGCCGAAGGCTCGAAGGTGAGCTATTGGGATCACTCTTCATCCGTCGTCCGTCGTCGTCGTTAACTTTTGCTTCAAACGACTTCTCCTGAGAAACCACGTGGCCAATTTTGACCAAACTTCACGTGGATGATCCTTAGATGAATGCTTTTTAGATTTGTTAAAATTAGGTCAGTGCGACATCCAAGATGGCCGCCATTACCATATATGGTTGAAACCTTAAAAAATCTTCTTCTCAATAACCGCTGGACAGATTTCAACAGTTTTTCTTTTAAAATGATCGCCAACGTCTAGACTATCAAGTTTGTTCAAATGAAGTCCCCGGGTTCAAAAATGGCCATGCCCCATGGGTCCAAAGTTTGTATATTAAGATTTTGCTTTTTTTTTCATATAGACATATAGGAAAAAACTTTTAAAAATCTTCTTCTCTGAAACCACAAGGCACAGAGGTCTCATGTATTACATGTAGCATCAGTTTATGGTCCTCTACTAAGTTTGTTAAAATGGTGACCCTGGGGTCAAGTTTGTCCCCTCCCCGTGTGTCACAAATTTTACATAGACTTATATAGGATTTTTTTTTTTTAAATCTTCTTCTCGGAAACTGCAAGAGCCAGAGGTTAGATATTTTGCATTTACTATAAGCTTATGGTCCTTTACCAAGTTTGTTCAAATGGTGACCCTGGGGTCACATTTGGCCCCGCCCCGAGGGTCACGTTTTACATAGACGTCTATGGGAAAAACTTAAAAAATCTTCTTCTCTGAAACTGCAAGAGCCAGAGGTTTAATATTTTGCATTTGCTATAAGCTTATGGTCCTCTACCAAGTTTGTTCAAATGGTGACCCAGTGGTCACATTTGGCCCCGCCCCGGGGGTCACAGTTTTACATAGGCTTGTATAGGGAAAAACTGAAAAAAATCTTCAACTCTGGAACCACATGGCACGGAGCTCTCATGTATTACATGTAGCATCAGCTTATGGTCCTCTTCTTAGTTTGTTAAAATGGTGACTCTGGGGTCAAATTTGTCCCCGCCCCGGGGGTCACAGTTTTACATAGACTTATATAGGAATTTCTTTTAAAAAATCTTCTTCTCGGAAACTGAAAGAGCCAGAGGTTTGATATTTTGCATTTACTATAAGCTTATGGTCCTTTACCAAATTTGTTCAAATGGTGACCCTGGGGTCACATTTGACCCTGCCCCAAGGGACACATGTTTTACATAGACATGTATAGCGAAAAACTTAAAAAATCTTCTTCTCGGAAACTGCAAGAGCCTGAGGTTTAATATTTTGCATTTGCTATAAGCTTATGGTTCTCTACCAAGTTTGTTCAAATGGTGACTCAGGGGTCACATTTGGCCCCGCCTGGGGGTCACAGTTTTACATAGGCTTGTATAGGAAAAAACTGAAAAAATCTTCTTCTGGAATATCACATGGCACGGAGCTCTCATGTATTACATGCATCAGCTTATGGTCCTCTACTTAGTTTGTTCAAATGGTGACCCTGGGGTCACATTTGTCCCCGCCCCGGGGGTCACAGTTTTACATAGACATATATGAAAAAAAAAAATCTTTTCGGAAACTACAAGAGCCAAAGGTTTGATATTTTGCATTTACTATAAGCTCATGGTCCTCTACCAATTTTGTTCAAATAGTGACCCTGGGGTCACATTTTTTCATAGGCTTGAATAGGGAAAAACTGAAAAATATCTTCTTCTCTTGAACTGCAAGAGCCAGAGATTTAATATTTTGCATTTACTATTAGATTATGGTCCTCTACCAAGTTTGTTCAAATGGTGACCTTGGGGTAAAATTTGACTTCACTCCGTGGGTCACAGTTTTACATATAGGAAACATATTAAAGTCTTCTTCTCTGGAACTACAAGAGCCAGAGGTTTAATATTTCGCATTTACTATACTCTTATGGTCCTTTACCAAGTTTGTTCAAATGGTGACCCTGGGTCCACATTTGGCCCAGCGCCAGGGTACACGTTTTACATAGACTTGCATAGGGAAAAACTAAAAAATTCTTCTTCTCTATAACCACAAAGCACACAGCTCTCATATATTACATGTAGCCCTGGGGTCACATTTGGCTCTGCCCAAGGTGTTACTCTCTAGCACCTTCATTTTGTAACTGATCTTTACCAAACTTTGTCAGGGTCTTAAACTGTCTATATCAATGTTGTTATACACAACAGAGCCCACATTTCTTGAACAATCTTAACCAAACTTGCACAGATTGTATATGACCATAAGATTTTGAAGAAGTTCGATAATGTGCCAGAACTCAGGTGATCGCTTTAGGGCCATCTTGGCCCTCTTGTATTGGTTCATATTTACTCAGGTGAGAGATATAGGGCCATCATGGCCCTCTTGTTTACATATATCTGTTTTGTTTTGGTAAATTCTTACACATAACTTCTTACACATATATATTGCCCCCTTCACCCCATTCCCTGCCTCTCCACACCCCCCCCCCCCCCCCCCCCCCCCCCCTCCCCCACCTTGAAACTCGATTATTTTTTACATATTTCATGTTTTTGTCAATTCTTACACATAGTTATCTTACATAGCTTCTTACACATATATGTTGCTCTCTCACCCCCGCCACTCCCCCATCCACACTCAAAACTCCATTTAAAAAAACAACAACAACATATTTTTGTGTTGTTTTGGTGAATTCTTACATAACTTCTTACACATATATTGCCCTCACCACCCCCACTACCCCCACCACCCACCCCACCTCTCCCCCACCCCCACCCCACCTCTACCCCACCCCCACTCAAAACTTGATTTTTTTATTTTATTTTTTTACATATTTCTATGTAATTTTGGTCAATTCTTACACATAGCTATGTTGCACCCCCAACCCCACCCCACATTGATTTAGCCTTGTTTTCTGATGGTATAAACTAGCTATATAATTTATTATTCTCTAAAAAAATCGAATAGTCGAGCTGCGCTGTTCTCCGACAGCTCTTGTTCTTGGATAGAACCAGTACTGTATACCTTCCACCGGCCGTAAGATCAACATTTTCTCACTTGACAAGTTGAGCTGCCAGTGGGATTCGAACCTGCAGCAGTGAGAGGAGAGAAAGTTTTAGATGCAGCGTCTTTACTATCACGGTCACGGAAGCACTTACTACTTTCTTACAAAATTTAAATTTAAATTAACATATAGAAATAAAGCATAAGACAAATACTGTGGATTTAACCTTTCATTTTGTGTACTTTATTTGATAAAAATTGTGATAGAATAAGGATAGTTAGTAGATAATGAAAACACTTCCCTTTTGTTGTCAAGTCTGTTTTTCAACATTTTCCATCAACTACTTTTTCCGTCAACTTCATCAGGCGAAGGGGCTGCCAATTTTTTAAACTTGTTTAAATCATCACATTTATAATTATATAATAGAAAACTAGGTGATGGAAACCCTTCCCTTTGGTGTATTGAATATGTAATATTACTGAATATGTAATATTACCATGTAATATTACTGAATATGTAATATTACTGAATATGTATGTATTTAATAATGTTTTGCATATTTATAATATAGATTACGATGTTGTAGTAAAACAATATACATACCCCAAACCCTGCATAATATAACTAATTGTGTGTACCAGGGCTCGAAATTAGCACTAGTCCTGTAGCCCGAGGCTAGCAAAAATGCTGCCGGGCTAGCAAAGTCTGTGTCTGGGTAGTCCCGATGGGCTAGTAACAAAAATTATTCAATAAAGAAATAAATTATAAATCGATAGATTACATGTATGTAGTGACAGCACTGTCTAACCTAACAGGTCTTTTAAAAACCTGATATGTCCAAAGTTTAAATAAATGTAAAACTCGTATAAAGAAACCGAAACTTGAATTAAAATAGTATTTTCTGTTGAATATTATATTGGGCTAGTAAATTTTTAACAGGTCCAGTAATTTTACCCAACTACTAGACCGGTAAACTAAAAATGTTATTTTCTAGCCCTGTGTACTAATTATAGTTTTACTGTTTTATGCCATAATGCCATATCCATGTTTACAGCATGGTACTGCTTTAAGCAAGCATATTGATACTGCTTTTAGCAAGACTTGCAAAAGCTTCAAAAAATTTAAATTATGTAAAATCTTAAATTAATATTGTTATTTCTGTATTAATCGAAAATGTTCTAATTCATAGACAATATTTAAACGACTTTGTGACTTGTCAATAAAAGTAAATTCTTATATACATATGTGGTCTGCCTATGACAAACTGTAACTAACACGAAATTCTCTTAACGGGAAGCTATTTCTCTCCTTTTTTTAAAGGGAAACACAGCAATATAGTTTGGATAGAGTTTCATCCCAAATTGTATAGTGGTTTTACAAACTGCAGAATGTTGACGTTGTTTATTTACTGTATAATACTGTGAAAGTCAGATGATTGTTGTGTGTCCCTTTAAAACGTACAAGATACAGTCCCTTTAAAAATGTACTAGATTCAGGTACGAGATTCAGACCTTTAAAAAAGTGAACTTACACTGCACTTTTTTTAGTCATTCTCTGATAATTTAGTTGATTTCTCACGCTATGACATGTGAATGTGAACACAGATCAATCATTTAATCTAGAATCTAGGGTAATAAAAAAGAAATGAATGACTATTACTAAGGTGTTGTGCCTTTGTTGTACTAAAAAATAATTATTTCCTATTAAACTTGTTATGTATGATTTGTTATGTGACAGCTAACTAGGTATACTATATAGAAATGATTACATTTATGTCTGTAGTTTGTCATGCATGCATAGTTAACTGGGGTTAGTTATGCGTGCATAGTTAACTGGAGTTAGTTATGCACACATAGCTAACACTGGAGTTGGTTATGCATGCATAGCTAACCCAGGATAGTTCAGCACATAAATCATATAAAACATATCATACATCAGAAAACAACACCTTAGTAATATTCATTCATTTCTTTTTTATTACCCTATATTCTAGATTAAAGTTCTCTGGTCATGTTTTGTTTCATGAACATGTTAATGTTGATTTAAATTGAAATCAATACACAACAATGGATATTTGCAATTCACACATTGCAATATATGTGAAAAGCGAGAATAAGATTTTATTTAATGACGATGTAGAAAACTTTGACAGGTAAATTAATCCACATGTAAATGTATTTATCAATTATCTGGCAATAGTTGTGTAGCTATGCAATTCAGATTTACCTCATTTCCCCGTGCAGTCCCGCAGTGGTAAAAGTAGTATCTAGGTCATGCAAATAATACTTATTTTTACCTACAACTTAGTAGCAGTTTTCAATATATGTTTCTCTCAGAGACTATCAAGAAATGTTCATATGATGTTTACAAGTTAAATCTGTTAATTGATAATACTACAAAAAGGGTGGCCATTCACCTTTAAATGATAAATTCTAGGTTCACATAAAACCCTGTTATACATACTAATATCTACATGACAGCATCATGTTCCTACTTAAAATAGGTCGATGATAATGACCTTGACATACCATTGGAGTAATGACCTTGACATAGTAGTATTGACCTTGACATATCAAAGGAGTAATGACCTTGACATATAGGAGTAATGACCTTGACATATCACAGAAGTAATGACCTTGATATATCATAGGAGTATTTACCTTGTCATATCATAGGAGTAATGACCTTGACATATCATAGGAGTAATGACCTTGACATACCATAGGAGTAATGACCTTGACAAACCATATGATTAATAACCTTGACATACCATAGGAGTCTGTTCGATAGTAAGAGGAGGACATGGTTCCCAGATTCCATGTTTCTTCCCCTCTCTGGAGCAGCTGTAAATAATCTTTGTAAGTGTAGGATGTAACATTGTATAAAGGTTCTTGACACTGTGAGTTACCTCCCTTCTATGTATATCGGCTACAGAGTGTAGTGAAAGAGATTAGTGCATTATCTCCCCTTGCTACTAGTTCAGAACACATTTGCTCCTACTATTGTTTTTTCTTTTTTTTTCTACTGCTGATTCTTATAAAATTACAGAAAACTTTGCACTTTGAAGCTCAATTACAAACCATTACAATGATAGTTTTGTTTAAAATCAAATATATTTATATTTACTAATCAGAATTGTGGGACATTTTCAGAAAAATATACTAATTTGTTCAAGATTTCATATTAATAAAATCTACCCATTAATAATTGTATAATGCAGTGATAAAAACAAAACAGGTCATATGTTAGGACCAATCGAGGGTTCAGTGCAAAACTATTGTATCTCCTTCTTTATTCATATGTAGTTACAATAGTAACCCCTCGCAATGCAGTAGTGCTGATAAGACAAAGGGAGGTAAATCACAACTGTAATGTCTGTCAATAACACATGTATGCTGTGATATTGTAGGTTTGTGATCAAGGACAGGGAGACATTTTTCTCCAACGCCCAGAGAAGCAGGATTGTGTACTCCATCTTGGCGAGAAGTTTCTACGAAGATGCCGACCCGGCCAAACCAGAAAACCGACGATTCGGGATCAAGAAATTACTGGCCAACTCTTCGTATAGTGCTGCATATCCGCTTCATGATGGAAAGTTTGCCAGCCAACATTCCATTCTCACCAGGGGCAAGTTGAATGATAGACACGTAAGTATACCATCTGTTATACATACCTCTGCAACATCAGTAGGTTGGCTGTACTTGTGTATTAGGGTTGCCTCAAGTACTTCTGGGTTGCCTCAGGTACTTCTGGATTGCCTCAGGTACTTCTAGGTCACCTTCTGATACTTTTGGGTTGCCTCAGGTACTTCTGGGTTGCCCTTTGGTACTTCTGGGTTTGCCTCAGGTACTTCTGTGTCACCTCATGTACTTCTAGATTCGCTCAGGTACTTTTGGGTCACCTCAGGTACGTCAGGTTGCCTCATGTTCTTCTTGGTTGCCTCATGTATTTCTGAGTCACCTCAGGTACTTCTGAGTCACCTCAGGTACTTTTGGGTTGCCCCAGGTACTTCTGGGTTACCTCAGGTCTTCTGGGTTTGCTTCAGGTACTTCTGGGTCGCCTCAGGTATTTCTGGGTTTGCCTCGGGTACTTCTGGGTCACCTCAGGTACTTCTGGGTTGCCTCGGGTCGGAATCTACAATTTTCTTTGAAATTCAGACTATTTTCAGACATGTACACTAATTATGCTAAATAACTTGAATTCTATTTTTCAAAACTAACAAACATGCATTGTTCCTGAAAGACCATATAATTTCTTCTCAAAATCACATACCCCACCCACTCAGCACTCAAAAAAAGGAAAACATGACATTTATAGACACACGACAGCAGATATAACACATCCATAATTGAATGACAAACACTCCATATTGTCATAAAAATGCTATTTCTACATACCTTAACCGGCTTTTTTTTTCGTAATCAGATGTTGGCTGCAGAAGTGCTGGAAATGATAAAAAAAAGTTAGCATTTACAACATAGCCACCAGTTACGATTTTCTGTTTACAGTCTACATACCGGTCATAGTACAAAAAGTTTATTTATACCAACATTAACTATTATGTCATACTAAGTCAAAAACACCACATTTGTGGATTTCTTTTTAGCTCACCTGAGCCAAAGGCTCAAAGGTGAGCTATTGGGATCACTCTTCGTCCGTCGTCGTCCGTCGTCGTCCGTCGTTAACTTTTGCTTCAAACGACTTCTCCTCAGAAACCGCATGGCCAACTTTGACCAAACTTCACATGGATGATCCTTAGATGAATGCTTTTTAGATTTGTTAAAATTAGGTCAGCGCGACATTCAAGATGGCCACCATTACCATATATGGTCGAAACCTTAAAAAATCTTCTTCTCAAGAACAGCTGGACAGATTTCAACAGTTTTTCTTTTAAAATGATCGCCAACGCCTAGACTATCAAGTTTGTTCAAATGAAATCCCCGGGATCAAAAATGGCCATGCCCCGGGGGTCCAAAGTTTGTATATTGAGATTTTGCATGTTTTTCATATAGACATATAGGAAAAAACTTTAAAAAATCTTCTTCTCTGAAACCACAAGGCACAGAGGTCTCATGTATTACATGTAGCATCAGCTTATGGTCCTCTACTTAGTTTGTTCAAATGGTGACCCTGGGGTCAAATTTGTCCCCGCCCCGGGGGTCACAGTTTTACATAGACTTATATAGGAAAAACAAATATTTTGCATTTGCTATAAGCTTATGGTCCTCTACCAAGGTTGTTCAAATGGTGACCCAGGAGTCACATTTGGCCGTGCCCCGGGGGTCACAGTTTTACATAGGCTTTTATAGGGAAAAACTGAAAAAAATCTTCTCTGGAACCACATGGCACGGAGCTCTCATGTATTACATGTAGCATCAGCTTATGGTACTCTACTTAGTTTGTTCAAATGGTAACCCTGGGGTCAAATTTGTCCCCGCCCCGGGGGTCACAGTTTTACATAGACTTGTATATAATTTTTTTTTAAAAATCTTCTTCTCGGAAACTACAAGAGCCAGAGGTTTGATATTTTGCATTTACTATAAGCTTATGGTCCTTTACCAATTTTGTTCAAATGGTGACCCTTTGGTGACATTTGGCCCCGCCCCAATGGTCACATGTTTTACATAGACATGTATAGGGAAAAACTTAAAAAATCTTCTTCTCTGAAACTGCAAGAGCCAGAGGTTTAATATTTTGCATTTGCTATAAGCTTATGGTCCTCTACCAAGTTTGTTCAAATGGTGACCCAGGGGTCATATTTGGCCCAGCCCCGGGGGTCACAGTTTTACATAGACTTGTATATAATTATTTTTTTTAAAAATCTTCTTCTCGGAAACTGCAAGAGCCAGAGGTTTGATATTTTGCATTTACTATAAGCTTATGGTCCTTTACCAAGTTTGTTCAAATGGTGACCCTCGGGTCACATTTGCCCCCGCCCCAAGGGTCACATGTTTTACATAGAGATGTATAGGGAAAAACTTAAAAAATCTTCTTCTCTGGAACTGCAAGAGCCAGAGGTTTAATATTTTGCATTTGCTATAAGCTTATGGTCCTCTACCAAGTTTGTTCAAATGGTGACCCTGGTGTCAAACTTGGCCGCGCCCCAGGGGTCACAGTTTTATATAGACATATATATAGGAAAAAAACAATCTTCTCTGAAACTGCAAGAGCCAGAGGTTTAATATTTTGCATTTACTATAAGATTATGGTCCTCGACCAAGTTTGTTCAAATGGTGACCCTGGGATAAAATTTGACCCCACTCCGAGGGTCACAGTTTTACATAGACGTATATAGGAAACACATTAAAGTCTTCTCTGGAACTACAAGAGCCAGAGGTTTAATATTTTGCATTTACTATACTCTTATGGTCCTTTACCAAGTTTGTTCATATGGTGACCCTGGATTCACATTTGACCCCGCCCCAGGGGTCACGTTTTACATAGACTTGTATAGGGAAAAACTTAAAAAATCTTCTTCTCTAAAACCACAAGGCACACAGCTCTCATATATTACATGTAGCCCTGGGGTCACATTTGGCTCTGCCCAATGTGTTACTCTCTAGAACCTTCATTTTGTATTTGATCTTTACCAAACTTTGTCAGGGTCTTAAACTGTCTATATCAATGTTGTTATACACAACAGAGCCCACATTTCTTGAACAATCTTAACCAAACTTGCAGAGATTGTATATGACCATAAGATTTCGAAGAAGTTTGATAATGTGCCAGTACTCAGGTGATCGCTTTAGGGCCATCTTGGCCCTCTTGTAATGGTTCAAATTTACTCAGGTGAGCGATATAGGGCCATCATGGCCCTCTTGTTTATTGTCTAGCCTGTACATGGCTTTTAATCTCTTAGATTTCTATTTTATAAGGAATTACCATGGACATTCATTCGAAACTAAGGAGTCTCCCCTCAGGTACTGCTGGGTCGCCTCAGGTACTTCTGAGTTGCTTCAGGTACTGCTGGGTCACCTCAGGTACTTATGGGTCGGTTCTGGGTCGCCTAAAGTACTTCTGGATTGCCTCAGGTACATCTGAGTTGCCTCCGGTACTGCTTGGTTTCCTTGTTGCGCTCTTACTTGGGTGGAAATCAGATAATGAGAGTCAAACTGAATTAAGGCGGTCATAACAGGAGGCTCTCTTGAAGTCATCAGGGAACAAACCAGTATGAAACCAGGGAGTAAGTATACGGGGAGGAGAAACGGATCGTTTTGCCCAGTTTAAGTTGTCGCGCGTGTGTTTCACTACTGCGTGAAAATTACTACTTCCGGTTGTTTCGCGCGTGTGAAAAACAGCAAATTCATATAAATTATTACACTTACAAACTCAATAAAGGTGCGAAATGTAGACATAAGTAATATTTATTCACACTGTGTCCTCTGATACAGAGCCTGTATTTGTTGCATGTATAAAAGCACATTTTACCAGACGGTTCCGTGTAACAAAGATGGCGCCACTCTGCGCCAAATAAAAAATGATGACAGTTTATAGCTATTGCAAACGAGATATGAGACTACGGGTTATTTAGGCATTAATAATAACAATAAATGAATAGTAGACATATTTATCTTTGTCAAGAAGGTAATTTCAAGGTGGTGATTGTAAGACAAAGACTAAAAAGAGGTGATGAAAATGTACCTTTTGAGATATCAACTGAAATTTTTAATTTTTCAAATTTAAAAATGATGTGGAGCTATTGCAAACGAGATACGAAGTATGGGTTATATTAGGCATTGATAAAAACAAAAAGTAAATAGTAGACATATTTATCTTTGTCAAGAAGGTAATTTCGTGATGTTGATTATAACAGAAAGCCGTAAAAAAAGAGGCTGTAAAAACTGCCTAATTGAGATGTTGGCTGAAATTTTAACTTTTCATATGTAACGCGCTTACGATCGATTAACCTGTATCGATAAAATAGTAAATGGCGGCATTCTAGCACGACAACATAAATCGATAAACTAGAGCGTTTATGAACCCGTTTCTCCTCCCCGTATACTTACTCCCTGATGAAACATAAGACATGGTTAATGGCATGGAAACTGTGCAAGTTCAATATTGGGTTGCTGTAGAGTGGCGTTACCAAAATTACACTGCTCAGTGGATATTGCATGTTTGACCCTGAAACCGTAGATCATGAGTTCCAGCCTCATTGGCTCCTCTGGAGATCATGAGTTCCAGCCTCACTGGCTCCTCTGGAGATCATGGGTTCCAGCCTCACTGGCACCTCTGGATATCATGGGTTCCAACCTCACTGGCTCCTCTGGAGATACAGGTTCTAGCCTCATTGGCCCCTCTGCAGATCATGGGTTCCAGCCTCACTGGCCCCTCTGGATATCATGGGTTCCAACCTCACTGGCCCCTCTGGAGATCATGGGTTCCAGCCTCACTGGCACCTCTGGATATCATGGGTTCCAACCTCACTGGCCCCTCTGGAGATACGGGTTCCAGCCTCATTGGCCCCTCTGGAGATCATGGGTTCCAGCCTCACTGGCCCCTCTGGATATCATGGGTTCCAACCTCACTGGCCCCTCTGGAGATCATGGGCTCCAGCCTCACTGGCCCGTTTGGGTCACTTCGGTATGACCTCAGGCAAGACAGTTTCCCTAGCTTTGTCCATCAGATAAAGACGTAAACCCGGTAGTCCGGTGTATCAGAGTCTTATCCCCTAGCATGTTAAAGAAACATTGGGATCTATTCGATAGTAAGAGCTGGTCACTATTCCCTGATTTAGATGTATCCTTACCCTCTCTCTCTGGGGCGGCTCAAAATAACCTAAACAATGTGTTGAGCCATTAAACAGCAGTTAGATTTACTGACAAACTACTTTTCAGTGTATAAATCTCTTCTATAGACGTCGTGCTATCAGAGTTAAAATGAGGCTATGATTGCCTAAATAGTAAACACAATTTTATATATTAAATAATTTGAAGATTTTAGTTGCATGTAATGGCCGAGTTAAAGCAAGTGCAAGACACAATGAAAATATAGAAGTTTAAGCATCATATCATATCGACGTGACATATTTTGTACCAGCAGAACATGATTATGTGTTTTTAATTTTACAGTTGTTGCATGAAGTTTGGGCCAAACCAGGAAGTTGGTACAAATTTCAGCCGTTGGATAAAATAAGGTAAGCACAATTTTCAAGTTTATTAAATATCCTTATAGCCATAGTAAATTTATCATACAATCTCTATATCTTTTTGTTTTAATTTTCAGGGCTGTCATTAGTGACACCTTTATTTGTCACAAACAAGGTGGTTATATATCTTCGGTGCTTTTGTTTAAGTTAACTATGAATTGTCTCCATACATGGGTTCTTAAAATCCAGGACTCATACACATCAAAGAAGTCTGTAAATATTAAGTGCTGAAGCAAAGTGTTTTTTACGTGCACTTGCATTATTACCGTATTTTACCTTGTATAGAACGCATTTTTTTTTACCTGTTTTATGGTTTCCGAAATTTGGGTGTGTATTATACAAGGAAACAATAAAAAAAAAAAAAAATTTGCATTTCAAGTGCAAAAAGTCGATGAAGGTCATTATATGGGTTAAATACTCTTTTTTTCTTTTCTTTTCTTCACAAAAACTTAACGTTGGTTATAACTTTCTCATTTTTTGATATTTCTTCATCAAACTTTCAATATATACTCATCCTGACATCAACATGACCATACTAAAATATAAAGGTCAAGGTCACACTGAAGGTCATTAGATGGGTTTAAATACTCATTATTCTCTTCACAAAAACTTACTCAGGCCAGTTTGTTAAGGTCATTGATCTGGGTCCAAAAAACCTTGTTATACGGAAAGTGCTCACAGGCAACACACGTATTTTGCGGAACACCCATCTAGTTTTCCTTTGTTTTGCTGTTCTATAGATTATAATTTCACATGTTTTGCAAACTGCAGAAACTGCTATAATACAAACACTTTAAACACGGGTATAGTGGGTTTATTCCATTTTTATAATCCTTTGAAGTTGACCGACAAGTAAGCGAGACCCTCTATTGATATTTTTAAAGGTGGGTTAATCTTTTGATTTAACTGACAGATACGCAGTAAAAATGTGTATGTCTCTGACAGATAATGGAATGGACAACTCGCTATCAATAGTGACGTCCCGTAACACCTAAATTAAAAATGGTTTCGCCCGGTTAAAATATTGTTTCAACTGGCGTATGTCCATGACCGATTACACATAGTTTATGCATGTTTATTTATATGGCATGGTCAGTAATTTCATAATTCCTAGATTTTCAGCAGGGGTTTGGAATTAATGGGAGATTGATAGATAATTGTTTTCAACGTTGTCAGGATCATAAACTTTATTTAATATCTAATTGCATCGCGGCAAACAAGCTTTTTGCCACAATTAAATTTGTTGTACCGTATTATTCTGCTGCCTGTGTTTTTAGTTATCAAGATGTAATTAGAAAAAGTGATTTTTTAACCTTTTATTTTCGGCGAATGGTTCATCTGAGAAAAATAACATTTTGATGCACATTATACACGGAAACAATTTTTTTTACCAAAGTTGGACCTCTGAGAATGGGGTGCGGACTGTACATGGGTGCGCACTATACACGGTAAAATACGGTATATTTGTAAATGAATGAGTGTATCATGGAATTGCTGTTGGATAATTTACATCAGAGTGGCTTATGCTATGTTTTTTGATAAGGAAAATAAATATGTTTTAAAGATGAATGGCCACCATTTTTGTAGTATTATCAATTAACAAATTTTAACTCTTAAATATTATATGAACATTTCTTGATAGTCCAGGAGAGAAACATTTATTTAAATCCTCTACTAAGTTGTATGTAAAAATAAGTATTATTTGCATGATGTAGATACTACTTTTACCACTGCGTGACTGCACCGGGAAATGAGGTAAATCTGAATTGTATAGCTGCACAAATATTGCCAGATAATTGATAAATACATTTACCTGTGGATTAATTTACCTTTTCAACGTTTTCTACGTCATCCAATAAAATCTTATTCTCGCTTTTCACATATATTGCAATGTGTGAATTGTAAATATATATTGTTGTGTATTGATTTCGATTTAAATCAACATAAACATGTTCATGAAACAAAACATGGCCGGAGAACTTTAAATGTTTTAATTAGTTTTATTTTTTCCCCGCCCTGTGATTGACAGATTGGACTATGTATCGATCCTGTTTGTTAAATATCTCCACTTGGTTTCTTGTTTATGTTTGCAGGAATTACTTCGGAGAGAAGATTGGTATATACTTTGCGTGGCTGGGTTACTACACCATGATGTTGATACCCGCTTCCATAGTGGGTCTGGTGGCCTTTATTTATGGATGTGCCACTGTCTTTGATGATGTTTTGTCGTAAGTAATGTTCCTCTTCTTCCTGAAGCTAGAGGTTCGAAGTATTTTACAATAACAAATGTTATATCTTGTCTGACATGGGTTTGAACCATGATAAATATGTCATATGATTGAAACAAATGGTATAAACTCAACCTTTCTCCATCTAAATTTTAATGTTGATGTAGCGTTTTCAAAGAATAAGGCTATATAGGAATCACTGTGTCCGTCGTATTGTGTCACGCATCAGGCGTCACGAAAACTTAACAGTGTGTATAATCATCTTGCTTCTTCATATTTCTTCATGAAACTTTGTATATATAACATTAGGACAACAGTCACATCACCACATTAATATATAAAGGTCAAGGTCAATGTCAAGATCGTAGTTTCATACCAAAAGTCATATTTTGATCTTAACAATCCTTTTTCATATTTTGCCAAACTTTAAGGTATCTACACTGAATGACAAAAGTCATTGGTCATACATTTTGGAATAATGCCCTGTAGGGAACACACATGCTCCTAGAGCAAACATCTAAAATTAAATATTCATTTGTTGAATGAGACCGATTTATACAGATTGTTTATAATTAATCTTAAACATAGAAATCCTTCTGTAAAATGCATATACCGTACATTTCTTCAGTGTTTCGAGTATGAATTAAACAAATTGCTGAGTCATAAACATTCAGGCTTGTCAATCAAACACTGTGATGTCTCGCAAGTTCCTTTTAATTATTTATATATATATTCTATGTTATTGTAAAACGTATTTTGGGACGGGTGTATTCTGGGAATGCTACACTTCCTGTTTGGCTTTACGTCTGCTTTCTTCCAGAGAATTTCTATAAGTCTGGCAAAAATTAGTAAAACTTGGTATCCTGGCCAATTGTGTGATAAAAATAATACATACAAAAATAGTTCCACTTTTTATCTGTCATTTACACTTTACAGGAATGATATTTGTTCAAACGATGTGGGCAACTTGACCATGTGTCCCCTATGTGATGCTCGATGTTCATACTACAAACTGAAGGACAGTTGTGCGTACTCCAGGGCCACTTACCTGTTTGACAATCCAGCTACTGTCGCCTTTGCTTGCTTTATGGCTCTATGGGGTAAGAATGCATTTGTGTTTGTTAGTGTATATACATGTACAGTTTCGAATCTAATATAACAGTGGATTATTGACACTTATTGCTTTTTCTCTTGTATAGAAATGGCACGGAGGTTTTCCATTTTTTTTATAAGTCCATAGGGACATATTATATTGTGGCGATGTCTGTTCGTCATTCTGTTAACTTAAACCTGACAACAGATTGTTTCTAATAACTTTTAAAGTATAAGGTCTGCAACAATGAAACTTTGTACACATCTTCAGCATGATCCAGTGAATACACCTTATAAAGGATTGTGGCTAATTACTTGAAAGTATTAGGTCTACAACAATGAACCATTGGGCCTATATGCCTCGTTAGGTGGTGCTCTTGTTATACCTATTGAATCAACAGTTACACAAAAGCTGACTGAAAGAGTCTAAAAATTAAGAGTAAATGAATAACTTCCCTAGCATACTTGCATTTTGGTGGCAACCATTGTAGGATATTGAACTGGCTAGGCAGACTTGTAATAAATCCAATTATTTATGTATTTGTTGATGCCCCTATTTCAGCCTCGTTTTTCCATGAGGTGTGGAAAAGAAAGCAGGCAGAGCTGGAATATGACTGGGATGTGGCAGATTTTGAAAATGAAGAGGTAAATATGGGGGAGGGATAGTAAATATGGGGGAGGGGCAGTAAATATGGGGGAGGGGCAGTAAATATGGGGCTGGGGACAGTAAATATGGGGATAGGGGTGGGGGAGGTAAATATGGGGTGAGGGCACTAAATATAGGGGTGGTGCAGTAAATATGGGTTTGGGGGCAGTAAATATAGGGGTAGTGGCAGTAAAGATGTAGGTGGGTGCAGTAAATATGGAGGTGTGGCAGAAAATTTGGGGGTGGGGGCAGTAAATATGAGGGTGTGATAATATGTGGATGGGAGCAGTAAATATGGGGATGGGATGGGGCCAGTAAATATAGGAGTGGCAGTAAATATGGGGATGGGGGCAGTACTCATGTGGTGGTGGCAATTATATGGGGATGGGGGCAGTACATATAGGGTGGGGGCAGTAACTATGAAAGTGGGGGCAGTAAATATAGGATGTATTTTCCTATTTGCTTGTGAATCTTCAATTTATATTATATGCATAAATATACATTATCTTGCAGGAGACAGTGAGACCTGAGTTTGAGAATAAGGTCAGAAGGAAGAGAGAAAATCCTGTCAACAAGGTTAGTATAGAAATATTGTTGCATACGGGATAAGGTTATCCAGAATTTTCATGAGTGATAAAAAGCCTGGTATTAAACATGGGGGCAGATAAAAGTCACACACCAACAATGACATCAATAGTTGTATGACGTCATTGTGTAAGAAACATGAAAATGGTATGTACAAAATTTAAAAAGAATCAGTCAATGGAATCCATTTTTGATGGGGAAATTGCAGCCTATTACTGTTTTAATCGGAATCAGTAACATCAAGGCCACTCAGACACACAAGTTCCATAACTCTGTATGTCTTCAGTAACATCAAGGCCACTCAGACACACATGTCTTCAGTAACATCAAGGCCACTGAGACACACAAGTTCCATAACTCTGTATGTCTTCCGTAACATCAAGGCCACTCAGACACACAAGTTCCATAACTCTGTTTGTCTTCAGTAACATCAAGGCCACTCAGACACACAAGTTCCATAACTCTGTATGTGTTCAGTAACATCAAGGCCACTCAGACACACAAGTTCCATAACTCTGTTTGTCTTCAGTAACATCAAGGCCACTCAGACACACAAGTTCCATAACTCTGTTTGTCTTCAGTAACATCAAGGCCACTCAGACACACAAGTTCCATAACTCTGTATGTGTTCAGTAACATCAAGGCCACTCAGAAACACAAGTTCCATAACTCTGTAATGCATTTTCCTAAAATGATGGACCTTTTTTCTACTTGAATCATAAAGTCCTGTCCGTGTTAGCCTTATTTTATGGGATAGTGACTTAAGAAAAACACATTACAGTTGAAACTTTTTGCCCCTACTATAATACTTTGCAATAATGTTTCTGCTATTCAAAATAATCAACATATTTTTAGTTTATCAAGTGTCACAACATGACTGTGTTTATGCTAGACTGTGTTTATGCTAGACTGTGTTTGTGATAGACTGTGTTTATGCTAGACCGTTTTAATTGAATATGTTTGAAAAGCTTACCTAACCAAGTTTCATTGCTATCTTAAATTTGATTAAATAGATAATAAAATAATTTGGTTCTGTTGAAATTTATATTTGTTTTTGATGATGTAATGTACAGGTTCTGTGTTTATATTTGTTTTTGATGATGTAATGTACAGGTTCTGTGTTTATATTTGTTTTTGATGATGTAATGTACAGGTCCTGTGTTTATATTTGTTTTTGATGATGTAATGGACATGTTCTGTTGAAATTTATATTTGTTTTTGATGATGTAATGTACAGGTTCTGTGTTTATATTTGTTTTTGATGATGTAATATACAGGTTCTGTTGAAATTTATATTTGTTTTTGATGATGTAATGGACATGTTCTGTTGAAATTTATATTTGTTTTTGATGATGTAATGTACAGGTTCTGTGTTTATATTTGTTTTTGATGATGTAATGTACAGGTTCTGTTGAAATTTATATTTGTTTTTGATGATGTAATCTACAGAATGTTTATGAGAAGAAGACAGTCAAAATACCTCTGTTCGTGAATGATTCATCTAGTTGAACATACATGTTATTTATTAGAAGGTTGGATGTTTACTTAATCTATATGTACTTCTTATTACAGAGACAAGAGCCTTACGTCCCCAAATGGAGTAAATGTGTGCGCTATTTCACCACCATTACTGTGATCCTGTTCTTTGTAAGTATTCCTTCTAGGTAACCTTGTAAACAAGAACTGTACATACCCAACTTCACATAAACCATCATCATCTTGTTTGTAGTTAAAGTCTGTAGAACACATCCTTTATAAACATTCAAACCAGTCACCCAATATAAGACTTGTCGTAGAACACGTCCTTTATATACATTCAAACCAGTTACCCAATATAAGACTTGTCGTAGAACACATCCTTTATATACATTCAAACCAGTTACCCAATATAAGACTTGTCTAGGAACACATCCTTTATATACATTCAAACCAGTTACCCAATATAAGACTTGTCGTAGAACACATCCTTTATATACATTCAAACCAGTCACCCAATATAAGACTTGTCGTAGAACACGTCCTTTATATACATTCAAACCAGTCACCCAATATAAGACTTGTCGTAGAACACGTCCTTTATATACATTCAAACCAGTCAACCAATATAAGACTTGTCGTAGAACACGTCCTTTATATTCATTCAAACCAGTCACCCAATATAAGACTTGTCGTAGAACACGTCCTTTATATACATTCAAACCAGTCAACCAATATAAGACTTGTCGTAGAACACGTCCTTTATATTCATTCAAACCAGTCACCCAATATAAGACTTGTCGTAGAACACGTCCTTTATATACATTCAAACCAGTCAACCAATATAAGACTTGTCGTAGAACACGTCCTTTATATTCATTCAAACCAGTCACCCAATATAAGACTTGTCGTAGAACACGTCCTTTATATTCATTCAAACCAGTCACCCAATATAAGACTTGTCGTAGAACACGTCCTTTATATTCATTCAAACCAGTTACCCAATATAAGACTTGTCGTAGAACACGTCCTTTATATACATTTAAACCAGTCACCCAATATAAGACTTGTCGTAGAACACGTCCTTTATATTCATTCAAACCAGTCACCCAATATAAGACTTGTCGTAGAACACGTCCTTTATATACATTCAAACCAGTCACCCAATATAAGACTTGTCGTAGAACACGCCTTTATATACATTCAAACCAGTCACCCAATATAAGACTTGTCGTAGAACACATCCTTTATATTCATTCAAACCAGTCACCCAATATAAGACTTGTCGTAGAACACGTCCTTTATATTCATTCAAACCAGTCACCCAATATAAGACTTGTCGTAGAACACGTCCTTTATATACATTCAAACCAGTCACCCAATATAAGACTTGTCGTAGAACACGCCTTTATATACATTCAAACCAGTCACCCAAAATAAGACTTGTCGTAGAACACGCCTTTATATACATTCAAACCAGTCACCCAATATAAGACTTGTCGTAGAACACGTCCTTTATATTCATTCAAACCAGTTACCCAATATAAGACTTGTCGTAGAACACGTCCTTTATATACATTTAAACCAGTTACCCAATATAAGACTTGTCATAGAACACGTCCTTTATATACATTCAAACCAGTCACCCAATATAAGACTTGTCGTAGAACACGTCCTTTACATTCATTCAAACCAGTCACCCAATATAAGACTTGTCGTAGAACACGTCCTTTATATACATTCAAACCAGTTACCCAATATAATAGTTGTCGTAGAACACGTCCTTTATATACATTCAAACCAGTTACCTAATATAAGACTTGTCGAGATTGTTACTGTAGGGTTAACTGAGATTGTTACTGTAGGGTTAACTGAGATTGTTACTGTAGGGTTAACTGAGATTGTTAGTGTAGGGTTAACTGAGATTGTTACTGTAGGGTTAACTGAGATTGTTACTGTAGGGTTAACTGAGATTGTTACTGTAGGGTTAACTGAGATGATTGTTACTGTAGGGTTAACTGAGATTGTTACTGTAGGGTTAACTGAGATTGTTACTGTAGGGTTAACTGAGATTGTTACTGTAGGGTTAACTGAGATTGTTACTGTAGGGTTAACTGAGATTGCTACTGTAGGGTTAACTGTATTTAAATATTGACTTTTGTGATGGTAGATGTCTTCTTTTTGTTTTGTCGCACATTTGGTTTAATGGTGATGCATTAACAGAGATGTTAAACATGATTTACAGTCGAACTTTGGTAACTCGAACATTGGTTCCTCGAATACCATCGGTAACTCAAACACTACTCCTTTCCCAGCACACCTCCTGTATAATTCAATGTAATTTACCCTCGGTCATTCGAATATTATTTCTCGAATACCACCACAAACTCGAAGGTTTTTTACTGTCCGGAGATCTGTTATAAATACCCACTGGAGATTCGTTGCCATGCGATGTCGGCCATTGATATTACATGACGCTTAATTTCAAACTAAATTTGAAAGTCCGGTGTAAAAATTATGTTCGATTAGCAATAATAAACTCATGAAATTATTTAATTTGTATGAACTTATTTTATGACTAATTATAATCAATTAAACAATCGAATAACTGCCCAACACACTATTATTAGTCCCGGAGGGGACTATAGGTTTGCACCTCGTCCTTCCGTCTGTCCTTCCGAATGCTTGTCCAGGCCATATTTTCAATATTTCATACTATAAGACTTTGAGATACTAAACTTGGTATGTGGATACATCTTGGGATAGCGGTGTGTAGCGTACCAAAACAAGGTCACTGTGACCTTGACCTGTGACCTCTGTCATAGAAAATGCTTGTCCAGACCATATTTTCAATACTATAACATTTAGCGATACCAAACTTGGTATGTGAATACATCTTGGGATAGCGGTGTGTTGCATACCAAAATAAGGTCATTGTGACCTTGACCTATGACATCTGTCACAGAAAGAAAGTGCATAGAAAATGCTTGTCCGGCCGTATTTCCAATACTATAAGACTTTGAGATACCAAACATGGTATGTGGATACATCTTCGGATAGTGGTGCATAGCATACCAAAATACTGTGACTTTGACCTTGACCTGTGACCTCTGTCATAGAAAATGCTTGTCCAGACCGTATTTTCAATACTAGAACACTTAGAGATACCAAACTTGGTATGTGAATATATCTTGGGATAGCGGTGTGTCGCATACCAAAATAAGGTCATCTTGACCTGTGACCTCTGTCATAGAAAATGCAGAGAAAATGCTTGTCCGGGTCATATTTTCAATACTAGAACACTTAGAGATACCAAACTTGTTATGCGAATATATCTTGGGATAGCGGTGTGTCGCATACCAAAATAAGGTCATCTTGACCGTGACCTGTGACCTCTGTCATAGAAAATGCATAGAAAATGCTTGTCCGGGTCATATTTTCAATACTATAAGACTGAGATACCAAACTTGGTATGTGGGTACATCTTGGGATAGCAGTGTGTCGCGTACCAAAATAAGGTCACTGTAACCTTGACCTGTGACCTCTGTCATAGAAAATGCTTGATTAGACAGTATTTTCAATACTATAACACTTAGAGATATCGAACTTGGTATGTGAATACATCTTGGGATAGCAGTGTGTCGCATACCAAAATAAGGTCATTGTGACCTTGACCTTGACCTGTGACCTCTGTCATAGAAAATGCTTGTTCGGGCCATATTTTCAATACTATATGACCTTGAGATACCAAACTTGGTATGTGGATACATCTTGTGATAGCGGTGTGTTGCGTACCAAAATAAGGTCACTGTGACATAGAAAATTTGGTATGTAATACATCTTGGGATAACTGTGTGTCGCATACCAAAATAAGGTCATTGTGTTGTGACTTTGACCTATGACCTCTGTCATAGAAAATGCTTGTCTGGACCGTATTTTCAATACTATAACACTTACAGATACCAAACTTGGTATGTGAATACATCTTGGGATAGCGGTGTGTCGCATACCAAAATAAGGTCATTGTGTTGTGACCTGTGACCTCTGTCATAGAAAATGCTTGTCTGACGTATTTTCAATACTATAACACTTACAGATACCAAACTTAATATGTGAATACATCTTGGGATAGCGGTGTGTCGCATACCAAAATAAGATCACTGTGACCTTGACCTGTGACATCTGTCAGAAAATGCTTGTCCGGACCGTATTTTCAATACTGTAACACATAGATATACCAAACTTGGTATGTGAATACATCTTGGAATAGTGGTGTGTCACGTACCAAAATAAGGTCATCGTGACCTTGATCTTTGATTTAAACATATTTTATTGCCAATATTTTACATACAGAGCAAATATAAACATACGATATGTACGATAGAAATATTATAATGACAAATGGGTTGGGTAACAAGTTCTACCAACATTAGATTAAACCCTTTCCATCTTTGACCTCCATCATAGGAAATGTCTGGAAAATACTTGTCTGGGCCGTTGTGGGACTATGGATTGCCCTGCAATTCTTGATGCTCTTGTAAGTTCGACTGATCAGAGATCAGCAGAGTTTATGCCGAGGTGCGGTGTCCGTCGTCCGTCCGTCCGTCTGTCCGTAAAGTTTTATTTGTAGCGACTACTCCTCTGAAACTACTGGATGGATATTCATGAAACTTTACAGAAATGTTGCCCATGAAGTCTAGTTGATCCTAGCAAAAATTCATATTTATGTGTAATCGAACCGCCAAAGCTAAAAATAAATTTTTAAAATATAAGTTTGTAGCGACTACTTCTTGAAAACTCTAAGTGATATTGATATGGGACTTTTTCTAAAATGATCAGCATGACATAGTGTTGTTCCATGTCAAAAATCGTTTTGATTCGACGTTAAACATGGCTGCAGCGGCCATCTTTGTTTACATAGAGTTATATAGTAAAAACTAATAGCGACTACTCCTCTGAAACTACTTGGCGGATTTTCATGAAACTTTATAGGAATGTTGCTCTTGATGTGTAATTGATCCTAGCAAAATTTCAGATTGGCCAGAAATTCAAGATGGCCACCACAGCTAAAAATAGATTTTTAAAAAATAAGTTTGTAGCGACTACTTCTTGAAAACTATAAGTGATATTGATATGGGATTTTTTCTAAAATGATCAGCATGACATGATGTTGATCTGAGTCGAACATTATTTTAATTCGACGTTAAACTTGGCTGCCAGTGGCCATCTTTGTTTACATAAAGTTATATAGTAAAAACTTGTAGCGACTACTCCTCTGAAACTACTTGACGGATGTTCATGAAACTTCACAGGAATGTTGCACTTGATGTCTAGTTGATCCTAGAAAAATTTCAGGCTGGCCGGAAATTCAAAATGGCCGCCATGGCTAAAAATAGATTTAAAATAAATAAATTTGTAATAACTACTTTTTGAAAACTGTAAGTGATATTGATATGGGACATTTTCTAAAATGATCAGCATGACATGATGTTGATCCTTGTCGAAATTTATCTTTGTTTACATAGATTTATATAGTAAAAACTTGTAACGACTACTCCTCTGAAACTACTTGACAATTTTTTATGAAACTTCACAGGAATGTTGCTCTTGATGTCTAATTGATCCCAGAATTTTTTTAGGTTGGCCGGAAATTCAAGATGGCCGCCATGGCTAAAAACAGAATTTTAAAAAAAAGTTTGTAGCGACTACTTCTTGAAAACTGTAAGTGATATTGATATGGGACTTTTTCTAAAATGATCAGCATGACATGATGTTGATCCTTGTCTAAAATTATTTTGAATCAAAAAAAAACCTGGGCACTAGTGGCCATCTTTGTTTACATAGAGTTTGTATAGTAAAAATTTGTAGCGACTACACCTCTGAAAATACTAGACGGAGTTTCATGAAACTTCACAGGAATGTTGCTTTTGATGTCTTGTTGATCCTAGCACAATTTCAGGTCGGCCGGAAATTCAAGATGGCCACCACAGCTAAACATAGATTTTTAAAAACAAGTTTGTAGCGACTACTTCTTGAAAACTGTAAGTGATATTGATATGGGACTTTTTCTGAAATGATCAGCATGAAAAGATGTTGATCGTTGTCGAAAATTATTTTGATTCAACATTAAACATGGCTGCCAGTGGCCATCTTTGTTTACCTAGAGTTATATAGTAAAAACTTCAACTTGTAGCGACTACTCCTCTGAAACTACTTGACAGTTTTTATGAAACTTCACAGGAATGCTGACCTAGCTATCAAAATCTATCAGTAGAGCTTCAAGGTCATTGACCTCTTGCTTTTTATCTAATTTGTAAACTTGATGTTTGTATATTCTATTCAGTTATATTCAACTGATTATTCTGATTTCCGATTTGTACGAAATGCGCTATTTTTCAAAATAATGCTTAATAAAGATAAAACAAACACATTGTTTGCAGTTTTTTAGCTCTACTGGCCAAGGGCCAGCAGAGCTTATGGGATGGTGTGTTGTCCGTCTTCCGTCGTCCATCCGTTAACTTTTGCTTGCTTGTGTACACTCTAGAGGCCACATTTCTGATGCAATCATCATGAAACTTTGTCAGAATGTTTGTCTCAATGAAATCTCGGTCAAGTTCGAAAATGGGTCATGTGGGGTCAAAAACTAGGTCACTAGGTCAAATATTGGAAAAACCTTGTGTACACTCTAAAGGCCATATCTTTGACCCGAGCTTAATGCAACTTTGTCAGAATGTTTGTCTTAATTATATCTTGGTCAAGTTTGAAAATGGGTCACATGGGGTTAAAAACTAGGTCACTAGGTCAAATACTTGAAAAACCTTGTGTACACTCTAGAAGCCGTATTTCTGATCCAATCTTGATGAAACTTTGTCAAAATGTTTGTCTTAATTATATCTTGGTCAAGTTCAAAAATGGGTCACATGGTTTTAAAAACTAGGTCACTAGGTCAAACTTTGGAAAAACCGAGTGTACGCTCAAGAGGCCATATTTTTGACCTGATCTTGATGAAACTTTGTCAGAATGTTTGTCTTAATGAAATCTCGGTCAAGTTCAAAAATGGGTCATGTGGGGTCAAAAACTAGGTCACTAGGTCAAATACTTGAAAAAAACTTGTGTACACTCTAGAGGTCATATTTGTTACCCAATCTTGATGAAACTGTCAAATTGTTTATCTTAATTATATCTTGATCAAGTTCGAAAATGGGTCACATGAAGTTAAAAACTAGGTCACTAGGTCAAATATTGGAAAAACCTTGTGTAGACTCTAGAGGCCATATTTTTGACCGAGCTTGATGCAACTTTGTCAGAATGTTTATCTTAATTGTTTGTCTCAATGAAATCTCGGTCAAGTTCGAAAATGGGTCATGTGGGGTCAAAAACTAGGTCACTAGGTCAAATATTGGAAAAACCTTGTGTACACTCTAGAGGCCATATTTTTTAACCGAGCTTGATGCAACTTTGTCAGAATGTTTGTCTTAATTAGATCTTGGTCAAGTTTGAAAATGGGTCACATGGGGTTAAAAACTAGGTCACTAGGTCAAATACTTGAAAAACCTTGTGTACACTCTAGAAGCCGTATTTTCTGACCCAATCTTGATGAAACTTTGTCAAAATGTTTGTCTTTATTATATCTTGGTCAAGTTCAAAAATGGGTTACATGGTGTTAAAAACTAGGTCACTAGGTCAAACTTTGGAAAAAACGTGTGTACACTCTAGAGGCCATATTTTTGACCCAATCTTGATGAAACTTTGTCAGAATGTTTGTCTCAATGAAATCTCGGTCAAGTTCAAAAATGGGTCATGTGGGGTCAAAAACTAGGTCACTAGGTCAAATACTTGAAAAAAATTGTGTACACTCTAGAGGTCATATTTGTTACCCATCTTGATGAAATTTTGTCAAATTGTTTATCTTAAT
>JAWPHD010012799.1:0-73219 GCA_037043455.1 Cyrtodaria siliqua
TGAGTGGGTGGGTGGGTGGGTGGGTGGGTGGGTGGGTGGGTGGGTGGGTGGGTGGGTGAGTGAGTGAGTGAGTGAGTGAGTGAGTGAGTGAGTGAGTGAGTGAGTGAGTGAGTGAGTGAGTGAGTGAGTGAGTGAGTGAGTGAGTGAGTGAGTGAGTGAGTGAGTGAGTGAGTGAGTGAGTGAGTGAGTGAGTGAGTGAGTGAGTGAGTGAGTGAGTGAGTGAGTGAGTGAGTGAGTGAGTGAGTGAGTGAGTGAGTGAGTGAGTGAGTGAGTGAGTGAGTGAGTGAGTGAGTGAGTGAGTGAGTGAGTGAGTGAGTGAGTGAGTGAGTGAGTGAGTGAGTGAGTGAGTGAGTGAGTGAGTGAGTGAGTGAGTGAGTGAGTGAGTGAGTGAGTGAGTGAGTGAGTGAGTGAGTGAGTGAGTGAGTGAGTGAGTGAGTGAGTGAGTGAGTGAGTGAGTGAGTGAGTGAGTGAGTGAGTGAGTGAGTGAGTGAGTGAGTGAGTGAGTGAGTGAGTGAGTGAGTGAGCGATACGTAAGTAATTAAGTAGTAAGTAAGTAAGTATGAAATATTGGAAATTAATTTGAACTGAAAGGACAAATTAACATTTGGATTAAAGAGACATTTACTGTTTTGGATTAAAGAGACATTTATTATTTTGGATTAAAGAGACACCTGCTAATGGGAATTAAAGGAATACTGGATAATTTTATTCGGACTTAATACAAGAATTGAATATTTAATGAATAACTGGATTTATGTATTCTGTAAGTGAATATTTTATGTAAATAAGTTTGTTAATTATATTATTGTCTTGCTGGTTTTGCCTCCTTTCTCGTTACATTTTTAAATTTAAAACTTGTGAAAAAGTAACTATATAATTTTTTTATGACCATGATCTTTAAGACTTTTGCCACTTTATCATGGTTTCATGACACAATTATTGCCAAATTATTTGCATTGTATTCGTAACCCCATTTGCTTGAGTATCTATAGCATAATTATGTTCATCATTTCGTTCATGCCACATTTTGAAAATCCACTTAACGCCATGTCATCCGCAGAAAAAGTACATGGAACATGTATACCACAAATAGTTGGACACAGATTTTCATCTTTGAATTCTTTAATTGAAGTCCTCCGGCCATGTTTTGTTTCATGAACATGTTTATGTTTATTTAAATCGAAATCAACAGATACTTACAATTCACACATTGTAATATCTGTTAAAAGCGAGAATAAGATTTGATTTGTTGACGTAGAAAACTTTGAACAGTTAAATCCACAGTTAAATGTATTTATCAATTATCTGGCAATAGTTGTGCAGCTATACAACTCAGATTATTTGATTTTCCACGTGCAGTCACGCAGAGGTACGAACAGTTTCTACGTCATGCAAATAATACTTATTTTTATTATATTCCTATCAATAATACATACATAGTACTTTCATTTTCTTACTATGGAATACAACAATCCGTATCACACTACAGGTTATCACACTACAGGTTATCAGTATGCTACTAAAAATAGATTTTGGAAAATGTCAGATTGGAATGTTGGGGATTGCCAAGCTAGTAATATATTAAGAACAATGGATGTTTTAATATGAATGTGAAATATCAGAATGTTTGTTTGTGCGTTTGTGAACATTGTGGGTTAATTAATTAATTTCAGATTATGTCAGTTGGTAAATTCACCAGAATTTGATGTGTAATGAACACAGGTGTACTGTAGTTGTTGCAATGTAATGTACATGTTTTCATGCGCGTGTAATAAAGATAGATAGATACTTTTATTGACTTAAACTATTACAGTTTTTCATCATTACAAATATATGATAATTATAATATACACACACGTGACAGATATTAACATTGCAAATACAACAAAATGATCACTATGTTTATTTTTTTGTTTCATACATATTTAAACAATCAAAAACATACACATATTATGGTATGTCATGATAAACGAGGATGTTCTAAAATAAGATATCTAGTGTTGTTTTTGTTTTTTTAGTCTGTTAAAATGGATGTAGATAGCCTTAATACAAGTGCATCGGAAAAGAATTTACCCAAACTAAGAATAACCTTTTTGTATAATGACTGCAACAATTCCACAAATTTAAACATGCTTGGTCTAGTTGTGTAATATTTAGGAATGTATTTGTTTCTAATGTTAGAGTAAGTAGTACAAATCAAAATAAAATGGTACTCGTCTTCAATATCGTAAGTGTTACAAATTTCGCACACTCTTTCGTTTCTCTCTGTTCTCCCTCTTGAGAATCTCCCTGTTTCTATTCTTAAACAATGAGCGGATAATCTTATTTTTGTTATACAACTTCTTAATTGTATGGAGCATAATGTTTCTAGATATGTTTCAAAATCAAACTTCTCTTTCACCACCTTATATAGCGTTAAAACTCTACTGCCTTCTATATCAGATCTCCATTGTTGCATGAAATTATCAATTAATCTTTGTTTAAATATTAAAGGAAATAGTTTAAAACTAACACTCATGGGATTATCCCAGACATTATTAAAACCGTTACTGTTTAGGATAAACCTTATATTAGTTAGCCAATTCTTCGCGCCCTTATTACAGTTAGATAACAAATCCTTATATATTGCTTCTAGTATAATGTTCTCTGTAGACAATAGTTTATACCAATATTTGATCATTTTTACATATCTATTAATGTATAATGGGTAACGAGAGAGCTCTCCGTAAATACCAGCATTGCTTGTGGTAAGTTTAACACGCAAAATAATTTTACAAAATTTTAACTGTATTATCTCAATATCTTTTGATTTTGTACTCCCCCATATTTCACTTCCATAATTTAATATTGATGCCACAAAAGCATCGAAAAGCTGAAGAGATAATTTTGGTTTCAATTCTTATTTTCGTATATTAACCAAGAGTATATTCATTGCTTTTAAGGCTTTTCCACAAAGACATTGTTGGTTTAACAAAAAGGAGCCAGTATAATTAAGAACAACACCTAAATAATTAAAATCATCGACGACATCCAATAAACTTCCATTATAATACCACCTTTCACATTCTTTAATTCTACCCCTTTTACGGAATACAACTATTTTTGTCTTTTCAGTATTAACTTCAAGACCCCAGGATTCACAGTATTCATAGAGTCTATTAAGGCTTTGCTGAAGGTCATCTGGGCTTGATCCCAGTACAGCCATATCATCAGCAAAAAGCAACAGTATTAAAGTGACATCATTAAGAGATAAACCACCATCTATTCTGTTTAATAAGAACAATTCTAAATCTTCTATGAATATAGAAAACATAATCGGTGAGACAATATCACCTTGCTTTAGACCGATAGAAATATCACAGAATTCGAAGTAAGATCCACAGGACTTAACACATGTATCATACATGGATCTAATTATCCTAAGCATTTTCCCGTTGACACCACATTTATATAGTTTTAACCACAACGCGTTTCTGTAGATAGAATCAAACGCTTTTTTCAAATCTATAAATGCGCAATAAAGTCTTTTTTTGTCGTTTAGAATTTTGTTTATAATGCTGTGCAAAATAAATATTGCACCTGTTGTTGACCTCCCTTTTCTAAACCCGAATTGAGCATCAGATATGATATTATTATTTTCGCACCATTTGTCCATCCGCGTATTCAAGATGCTTGTAAATAGTTTACTCATACAATTAATTAATGTATTTCCCCTGTAATTGTTAACAGAGTTAATATCGCCTTTTTTATGTAGAGGAATCATAAAACCCTTAGACCAGCTTTCCGGAAAGCAGCCTGTATCGAAAATAATATTAAAAATATCAGTAATATGACCCGATAATATATCACAACTAGCAATGAAATATTCATTAAGCATAAAATCGCCCGAAACCGTCTTATTTTTATTTAACGCTTTTATCGCAGACTCTACCTCGGCTACGCTTATCCTTTTATCTAATTCTTCGAAAATTGGGTCATTATCATTGAACTCATGATTAGCATTAAAGTTCTCTGATTCTTCTGAAATAGATGTTTTTATATCTTTAAATAAATTTGAAAAATAGTTCTCAAAATCATCCAGAGATATACTGGCATTTACGATTTTTCGTTTCTAAAAACGTCTCCAAAATTCTCTAGGCTTTGAACGTCGCATATTTTCAAACTCTTTCGCCTGCTTAAATTTAAACGTGCGTCGTTTCGTTTTAATTAATCTCTTATAAACTTGTTTTAGATTAGCAAGCGATGTTCTATTTTCATTTGACTTTAATCTGTTAAACTCATTCAAAGAATTTTTATAAAGTTGTTTAGACTGATAGCATTCTTCATCGAACCATTTGTTCGTGTCACTATTTTTAATTTGAAATCCCGAAGAAGTGATTTTGATGTGCTTCATAAAAAGTGGGTCAGCGACTTCACGCATGATCTGGCATTTTCCTACTCGAGGTGATACAAACTTCCAGAACATGTTACTATAGTAATAATCCTATTTTATATACAACTTAGTAGCGGTTTTAAATATACGTTACTCTCCGGGACTATCAAGAAATGTTCATATGATGTTAAGAGTTAAATTTGTTAATTGATAATACTACAAAAAGGGTGGACATTAATCTTTAATCCATCTATAAAATATAGGCACAATAAGGGCAAGAAGCTTTTTAAAACCTTGTCGGTATGTCCCTATCTCGTATAACAGCGATTACTGGTATTCATTATGTTAACAACTATTCAAATCTAATATTGCATTTAAAGAAAGTGGATTTTTCTTTTTATACAAAAAATCTTAATTACAGTGACACCATTGACACCCAACATTTACAACGGCAAAAGATTAACGACAAACCTTTCAATATGTAGACAATGCCATTCATAACCTGTCATGCGTCTGTTTTGTCTTGATTTAAATTCAATAGAGCGACAATTATTTTGAGGAATGTTCCATTGAATTATAATTCTGAACTGTTCAAAACCTATAATTAAACATCTCACGATAATTCTGATAGTAAATCAAATTTAAAATCGCCCTTTGAAAAGGCTTTTCGAATAATTAATATATTATCTATTTTGAAACTACGCTATGGTCTGTAAGCGGACTATAATTACTGTTAAGTGTGTGTTTGGATTACTAAAGAAGAAAATACGAAGTAAACAGCATCGTGTAAGTTTGAGGCCCGTTTAAATCGTTGTGTATTTTGAGCACTGTCTAAGTAAGTAAGTAAGTAAGTAAGTAAGTACATGTAAGTAAGTAAGTAAGTCAGTCAGTAAGTAAGTAGGTAAGTCAATAAATAAGTAAGTAAGTAAGTATTACGTAAGCAAGCAAACACGCACTAAGTAATTAATTAATTAAGCAAGTAGGTGAGTAAGTAAGTAAGTAAGTAAGTAAGGAAGTAAGTAAGGAAGTAAGTACATGTAAGTAAGTAAGTAAGTAAGTAAGTAAGTAAGTAAGTAAGTAAGTAAGTAAGTCAGTTAGTAAGTAAGTAAGTAAGTAAGTAAGTAAGTATCACGTAAGTAAGTCAGTAAGTAAGTAGATAAGTGCGTACGTTCGTGCATGTTTCTCAGCGTATTCTTTTGCGAGAGCTAGTAGGCGAGTTGATGACTACAACATTCGTTAACTTTTCATAGCTAAGTTTCTTCATCAGGAATACCGTTACCATAACTGGAAAAGACTAAAATGCAAAACGTTGTTAAAAGTAAGTTAAAAACTATCACAAACCGACGTCTATGGTGACGTGATTTAAAATCTTCTTCGTAAGATCCTTGATCTTGATCGTTTTCAAACATCAAAGGGATTTATTACAGTATCATCTTACTTTACCAAAAACTATCGCAGTCGAATGTGGTTGACGATGACCCGACATTGCGGACACACAATGATGACGTCTACTTAACTCTTGAAAATGAAGTGACATTCTCGCACTCGATCGATACTAATATCATTTCTCGTACTAGATGCTTGAAATGATGGGGAAAAAGGTAGTCTAGTCAGGTCATTTGCATATATATATAGGATACAATATATATTTTTATAAATAACACTGTGACAGACGCTACTAAATCGTCAGAGAAAAAAATAAACAAATATTTATCAGCAAAATAGAAACATATCGATATTAAATTATCATATCTGACTCTTCATCTAGGCTGATTCTCAGTGGACACAGATCAATTTATGCAAATTGCAATGGCTTCCAATCTCGGCTAGTACTGAAGGAAACAGTCCTCCCAGCATCCAGTCTAGGCGTGTACTGTTGGAAACAGGCCTCCCACCACCGCCTCCACCGGCATTCTAGGCTACTACTGCTGGAAAAACCAACCTGCTAACCATTACAGCACTGAATCACCTTACATTGTTTATAAACCTACAAATTTGTTATATAATATAACTGTCCAGTGTTGATGCATATCGTGATTATAAACTTACTACAACTGAGTATCGCGTACTTGCAGTTCTTTGATCTGTAAGTGAACTGGCTTTTAAATTGTATACTGCCGTTTTAAATGAATACATTATATTGACACAGGAAATAATTTTATTAAAACGCGTTATGTTTTAGTAGTGCGAATTACCGCATCGCGGATGAAGTCCTGAGAAATCAGAAGTGAAGCTGCCGAATATTAGTGATGAACTTGAAAAATTCGAGATGACGTCAGTATAAATGAAGGTAATGTTTAATGTCTTCCATCTCGTCTTTTCGTGACCTTGTTGGTGTATTCGTATTGTTGGACGGCTTTCTGCCATGTCATTGTGTACATAAATCGTTGAGTGCAACATATACTAAAGGAAAAAGAGAACCGCAACTCAAAAATGTTCGCTATGTATTTATATACAGTACACTTCATGTAATATTTCAGAGAAATCCCAAGATGCTTTGTAAAAGAAAAAGAAATGGTTACAACTAGTTAGAGAAAAGACACAGCTGTGCTGCTGTAGTCTGTTTGAAAACAATACACTTTGTAACACGAAAATTATAAATGTCAAACTTCCGCTTTGAACATTTTAAGCCATTTCAGTACAAACTTTTACTGCATTTAATCTAAAAAGATTGTATGATTTTAAATCCAAAGATTTATCACCTACTTGAGCCAAACGCGTGTTCTATCAATAATGACTCTTTGAAGCGATACTATTTGGTACATGACGTGTTGTTTCAGCCTTTTTTTCCAAACGGAAACTACTAATTTAATCATGTACCATTCGAATTATATATACTATTAGTTTATTACAAATTTCCGAATTGCGTTTCTTTTTTGCTTTGGTATATTACAAATAACTTTTTTTACGCTTCTTTATTTTCCTTTAACCGGGTTGTGTCAGTAACGTTTTATATACCACAAAAAACGGTGAAATATACTCGCTAACTGAAAATATAGTCAAACTGGATTCCATTGCGTATTCTGTCTTTATCTCTTGCGAGGGCATCTACTAATTTGAATATTGTTTTAATGCGTCCTTTCAGTTGGAGTATAACAGCCACACACCTGGGCCTCAGTTGGAGTATAACAGCCACACACCCGGGCCTCAGTTGGAGTATAACAGCCACATACCTGGGCCTCAGATTTATAATTATTAAAGTACATATATCATGTTACCTACGTCAATGGGGTGCTATATAAGACGCGTTCTTCACCTTCGCAATTCACTCTGGAAAGTACACACTTACGAACATGAAAGTGGCTATCGTTTTTGTTGCGCTCGTCGCGGCTTGCTCCGCTATGTCACTCAAAGAGCAAGTTCTTCAGCAAGTTGAGAATGCTCAAATGGCGAGAAGGGGAGGTATGTTTTTTGTTTTTATTTATTTCAGAAAATGTTATCGCTTATACTAAAAACTAACTTGTTATTTTAAACATGTAAGTTTTGATAAAATGGATGTATGATGCTCATTAATTTATTTTTAGAGAGCGAATCTGGCGATGAGGATGACTGGATTTTTTCTGTTATGTTGGAATGTAAGTGCACGTTTTATTTCATTATCATGTTCAACATACATTGCAATTTATAATCGTTTTTCTTATTGTTATGTTGTTTGGCATATATCTACCATCAGTATGCGAGATATAGTTGATGTAAACTTAAACATAGATATAACAGTCGAACATGAAAAGTCCGAGTATTAACTTTCATACCCCATCAAACCTCTTCTCCAAGAAGCGAAAACGGGTTGGCTGGGGTATGAAATAAAACTTTAATTTCGGCTCAGAAAGTTTCCGTATTGTAAAATTAAACATTTAATAGATAATTGTAAATATGTTTTCGCATATTTTTCCGCAAAAAATGTTGCTAAACGTGTTTTAATATCCGTTATAAAATCCTGCTAATATAAGTAGTTTCAATTCGACGAACGTCCAAACAGTCGGTATATAAGGCAGAACTCGATATCACATGGGGGTGGTCGGGGCTGGGATGGGGGGGGGGGGGGGGGGGGGCGTAACTTTATATATTTGTTTTAGTGTTATTGTATCATGTATGAGCGAGCTACACTAACAAAAAGCTAAACAATCGGCGAACTTTACAAATTGAACACAAAAAAAAATCGGCAAATTAAGAAATAGAACATCGTTTACTGTGAATTATCGTTTAATATATCACGGCTTGGAGTTCAATTGTAAACAATAATTTCACGAGCCCGAAGTGCGAGTGAAACTAGTGTTTACAATTGAACGATAAACCGTGATATATTATCGATAATTCACCGTAAACGATGTTGTATTTCTATTCTAATACCCCTAAAATTTGAAAATAACGCACACATCTGAACTCTTTCGCATTGCTTTGCTTACTCTCCTAACGTTGCATACGTTACAATGCGTAATGCGCAATGCGCAATGCGTATTCTCCTAACGTTGCAAAAATGACAGTGATATATCGTTCAATATAACGAGATATTTTAAACTAGCTATATAGTGCGGGTATATTAGAATATATAGTATTTCTTTCAAACACTTGTATATTATCATATGCTTGGTTTATTTAAATGATATTGTATGATAGCATTACGTATGTAAATGTTACATATGCAGATGTTAACCTGGACAACTTATTATTCCAGTCGCCACCATGGTCGGAAGATGCGAGACTTTCAATTATTTCCTCTCTTTCACAGGTAAGGGATTGATTTTTAATCTCAAAACATCTCAGAAAGGTTATTGTTTATCTCATTATCGTGTCTTTAAATACTGATCGGGATCTGCAGATTATTATGCTTTGGTTGGCTATGCAATAAAAAGAGGATCTTAAACGAGTTCCCATTTCATATAATATTTATGAAACAAGTTATGAATTATTTTAATTTTAACGAGACTTTTGGCGAGTTAAAATTAAAAATAATTCATAACGAGTTTCATAAATCTTATATGGAATGGGAACGAGTTTAAGATCCTTTTTATCACATAACCAAATTAGTAAAAAATAATTCAGATGGACATAGAACCGCCACGACGTCAGACACACTTTAGCGCCAAAACGTCATAAAATATGTGACGTCGTAACGTCGCGTCTGACACATAACGTCGCGTATAAAAGAGTTCGTGTTTTACCTCTTTACAAAATAGCAGCTTACGCCAACATTTTAACAAACCAACAACAATGTTTTTTATAACGTGCATTATTTTTAATATGAAATAGGTTAAACCTATAGGGCGAGCACAGTTCATGTTTGAATGTGCCGCTGCCTATGTATGCACCGGTATGTGCAAGTCTAGCTGCGAGAATCGTAGCTCTTATGGCGTGTACCTATACCATGGTAGGTACATACCACCATAAGAGCCATGATTCTCATGTCTAGTGCAAGTCTACCTGTACGTGTCTTATGAATCGTGACATCCCACCCCAACACATTTCAATTAGTGGGTGTGGGTGTATTTCTAAGGATTATAATCCGTCCGCCTACGACAGGCGTCGTACCCGACGATTAAAGGCACAATGGAGTATGGACTTTCATCTGTGTGTTTGTGTGTGATGTGATGATATGTCTACTTGAACTCAATGGCTTCTTTATATTGCTTCCACACTGGAATACCACACCGTAGTAGACATGATACCCCCAGTCACATTATTCTGACACTGGTCAATCAGTCGTAGCACTACCCATTATTTGCTCGTCAGGCAAGAGTTCCATTTTTAAAGTATCTGGTATGACGCGGTCAGGGGACTCGAACCCACGACCTCCCGAATGCAAGGCAGACGCTGTAACCAGTACACCACAATGCTTCGGTCAAATTTCAATTCGTTCCCATACAGGACAGATATGGCATGGAACGAACTTCGAACGGCTATCTAGTCATGATCCAGTGTGGATCGACATTGGCTGAATCATCAACCGTCATAAAAGCTGCTACTACATCAGTGTATGTAAGCTATATATACTTAAACCGTGATGCACGCGTATACTTTTTTGCCGAACAACATGTAATTATGTCATTACGAAAAATGTATATATATGATTTAAGCTTTTTTTTATTTGAATATACGTCTAATATACGTCTTGTCTTCAACGTGTGTTAAATTGATTCATACGTATTGTCTAATCATTATGATGATGTATGTTTGAGAAAAGTACAATGATTTTAAAACATAGGAATTTGTTGTTTCCTACTTGACATTTAATAAATGGTGGTCCATTTTCATAATATTAGTTCAATATTTAGCTGAGTATTTCTTGGGGTGGAGGACATCGGGTCCGACGTTTTTCATCAATATATTCTGAAAATGCACCAAATTCATCAAATGCTATGTAGAGAAGACGTTGGTTTGTTTCACTGTTCTTGACGTTTAGCACTAGCTGTGCTCAAGATACTTATTAGTTTCTACATCTACATTTTAAGAAACTGAGTGTCCTATTTGACCCTAATGTTTCTGTCGGTGGTAGAAAAACAAAAATAGTGAAATGATAGGACAGAGAAAAGCATAGATCGATTGAAGCAGAAGACAGGTAAAGTTTCCAAACCGTGTTTTCATCGCCTTCAAATTTGAACTACTCCGTAGCATCAGACAAAACCGGATGACCGGTTACAGGTACACTGGCATAGGAACGTTTCATTTATATGTGGGTCCAGTGGAAACCTCAAACTTTGTTAAAAGTAACAAAAAAAAAAAAGTGGCGCGAAACCCGACAAATTTGCTATTATTTCGGGCGTTTATTTAAGCTAAAGGTTTTTCAACTATGTGAGTGAGTAATTTTAACAAAATGTAAATACATTGTATATAATTGGAACTGGCAATTTTAGTGGTAAATAAAAACACCTTAGTTTGGAAATTCGGTTAAAAAATAAGTATTTTACAGCCATCAGTTCAGATGAGGCTTTTTGTATGTAAATTCCTATCTGTCTGTCTACATCCTGCATTAGCCTCTTTCGGGTGTACATCTGCCGTGTTGCTGGGACAGCAAAAAAATAATAAATCTCAAATATAACTTCAGTTAGCCTCAATAGTTTCAGAATGTCTTAATTTCGGTTTGCCCAACTCATTAAACCATTTTTGGATAAAAGGTCGAAGCGCCCCAAATTATGCAACATCGGGTAAAAATACCTTTTGAACTTCCCCTACCCAAACACGCTAGTCAAATTATTGGGATCTCGGGAAGGAGGCTGTTCCTACCCCTGTCAGTGTGAGCAACATCTTGGGCCTAACCATCGTTTAGTCACTCTAGAGCTGGTGTTGTTCTAAATACTAGTAGTTATATTTTTTCATAATGGACCATAATGTTACTGTGCCGTTAAAAAAAGATGCGATGACAAGAGTGGTTAACTTACTTGCCTCTGGATATTGAAGTCTGGGGTTCGACTCCCGGAGGTTCACGTCTCGAGAATTGATAACGCACTCCCTTAGATCTAGAACTATTCGTGTAAGATAGTTAAAGTTACTGTGAAAGTATGTCATTCTTCCCTACTGATGTAAAGCCGTTGGTCTACTGTGCAGAAACAAAACTTTGATAATCATAAGTATGTGTATAATACGTCAATAGTATTGGAAGAAAGAAAGAAAGAAGAAAGAAAGAAAGAAAGAAAGAAAGAAAGAAAGAAAGAAAGAAAAAAGAAACAAAGAAAGATGGATCAGTAATAAGCACCTTGCTCACTAATTGTTTACTAACAGACCATACGTCATAATGTGACGACATACGATGATGACGTAAATCAATGACGTCTTGTCATTGTATTATAATTTCCGTAACATTTCCGGAAATTGCCAGATTGTTCGGGTTTGACACGAATGAACACGGAATAACCTCGTCGATTTCCGTCAATGGCTTACAATAGTAGACGACCGAATACGGAAATCTGCGAAGAATTCTGATTACATTTATGGTTTTACGGGAAAATAAACAAATGAAAGATAGTTTTTAACCAAATCAATTGTTTATCCTAATCGGTTAGCAAGACATATACATTTTTGCGACACGAAATCTACCTTTATTAAATTGTGAAATGTGTTGACGAATGTTCGCCAATGAACAACGCGCAAGGTAACACTTTGGACTATGCTTCCGGTTAATGGCCGTTTTGGCGACATAGGTAAAAATGCAATTTCATTGTCATTTTTGGATGGGTTCGAGAAAGGTCTTTAATGTTTTTTCACCTTATTCTGCTTGGAAACCACCGTTCTTAATGATTTCTACGAATGCTTATTGTTGTTAATTTCGTAACGAAATATGCTACTTTACGGTTGAAGTCGCCCATAAACTGCCGTAAATGACCCAAGACTTTTCAAAGGATGGATGGGTATGTTCGCGACGCGAGCTGTGCTCGCTATAAGCTGTCACAAATAATAAGTTTATGACTCAGATCTGGGTAAATTTGTAATAAATAAAATAGTTTCAGTTAATAAACTTGCGTAGTGTTACAGGTTTAACTCAACCAATCAAAATCGTTCCAGGTTGTATTACACGTGTGTCATACAATAGAATATTAAATAAGTGTTCGACACTGCTAACAAGGGACGATATGTGATAATATCTAATAAGTGTCTATATGTAATTATGTAAAGCATTAGTGAGTTGCTTGAGAGATACAACAATTAAACAGTAGTAACTGTTGTGTTTTGCTTTTTTCAGGAAATCGTCAGATGTAATTAATATGCTATTACTATTTTCGGTAGTTTTCGGTTATTTTCGGATCTTGTAAGACTCATAAATTATACGATGGTTATTATCGGTAACCTTCGGTAATCTTACGGTGCACAGGTAGCGTACTGGAAGTTTCCCAATGTCGCCTAGGTATTTTGAGTTAGAGGATACGTTATTTAATGTGTCAATGTTTTGATCCTATGATTGTGCTGTTAAAATTATTATTCAAAACCCGTTTGTAACTGACACAGTATAGATAGCTATATATATATATTATATCCCGCCTATGTTATATATGTTATGAGGCATGGGAAGTGTCAATATTTAACAAATACAATACCTTCCACAAAATAACATTGCTGATGCACACTTGCAAACAATAACGTAATATATTTATTGGCGACACTGTTGCATTACCAACATTTTCCAATAAACAGCTTAAAACACGATTTCTTACAGAGAAGCGAGCACATGAACATGATGAAGAGCCGAATGTACTGGTATGGATGTGCCCCCATGTGCTTGACGCCGGTCGCAGATTGACTCTAAGTGTTTTGTCTAGCATTGACGACTAATATTTACAAGTAACGAATTTTATTACATTTCTATGCGTGAAAGATCGGGATTTCTCAGTGCAAGAATATTCATTATCGCTAAATAATAATAACTGACTCAGAACGCAATAATAACTAACGTTGCGACGTTACAGTCTTGACGTCAATAAAGTGTTGCTGACGTCGACGTCATCCGCCGATAACGTTCAATAAAGCGAATATTTGTTTGCAAATACGTAATTTAAAATGTAATAAATATATTATTTAACTGCTGGGATCGATTATTGGGTAATCCTTCACTTGATGGTAGACGTGCTTTGTTTTTTAACTCACTCGCGTGCGCTCGTTCATGAAAACAACCACACGTCTACCACTTGTGAAGGATTTCCCTACAATAGATCCCAGCAGTTAAATAATCTCTATATATTCAGGTTACATTATCCCCCAAGTTTCTTTATGTGGGACATCTGTTTTATGAGTTTGTGTTTTTGTGTGCATAACACGTGGTTTTGAAAAAGTTCAGTTTCAAACTATATAAGGGGTGGGAGTGGGGCGGGTTGCTATGCAGTAATTATTTCTTAAGTTAAAGGGTTAAATAATCATTCAAAATGTACTGATATATAAATGGCTGAATGTGTTTGCAATCGTATTCCTATTATGCCGTAGTCAGTCATTTTGAAAGAGTTATGCCCATTTTAATCAAACGTTAATCTGCATCATAACCAAGATTATAACTAACTGAAAGGCGATACCAGAGTCCGTGAAACACACTTCTAGATAAAAAAACAAACATCATACGTACACAGATCCTGTCATGTTTATTAGAATGGTTCCTGATTTGAGCTTATGCAGACATTTATAAAATAAAATCGAAACAAAGAAAAAGCTTAAATACATGTACATTTAGTACACCGTTTGTATGTACGTTTTATCCATTCTATTTTCTTTCAATTATCAACTGTATTTTAAAGGAAGGGGATGGAAAGGAGCAAGATGATGCTTTGGAAGAGTTGTCTTACCACTTCTACCTAATGCAATGTAAGTTCACCTTCGCAGTTGCTCCTTTCTTATTAAAAACCGATTTACATTTGTGTTGTGGATTGTGGATGTGTATTATATCATTAAATAGTGTTTTTTTGTTAAATCATGCTAAGTGCGACTTAAGATTGGTTTTCTCTTTGACTGTAGCTGCTTTGGCTGTTTAGTACAATTCTAGATACATCCTGAGAGGTTTCTAGTTTTGTTTTTATAAAGTTTTACAATAATATATACGTGTATCTTTCCTAATTTCACTTTTTAAAAAGCTTCGTGTCTATGAATATAAGAGCTATATGTATATTAGGTTGCATGTATAATAGAGCTATAATCCTCTACCAAGTTTATACTAACCATGCTAACTATGACTTCGATGCCAAATTTGGCCCCGCCACAGGAGTTTAATTTTAACACAGACGTATATAGAATATCTTCTCTGAAAATCATTATGTAGTTCGAGTATTCACTTCACACCCAATCCACTCCTTTCTCCAAGAAGCGAAAACAGTGTTGGCTGAGGTATGAAATAAAACCTTAATTTCGGCTTAACAAGTTTCCAGATTGTAAACTTAAAACGTTTAATAGGCAATTTTAAGCATTTTTTAAACGTGTTTTATTTATCCGTTATAAAATCCTGCTAATATAAACTTACCCATCTCTTAATGGAATTAAGGCGGGCCCACGTAATGTAGCACTGTTATCGAGTATTGTATGAAGCATAAGTCTATCGAAAAAAATATATATGGGAACACTAATAACTCCATTATATAATTCGCTTTCTTTCCATGTCAATTCGGCGGGGAATACTTTTATTTTACACTGTCCTGTTGTCTATATATAATGATAGTGTAAGGGTAAGGTTTGGTGCCCCTTGAACCGGTTTAAACTCCCTGATGGCCCCTTTGGCCACTGACCGTCCTAAGGCGATACCCCTGTTGTCAAACTATATATTTGTGATGTGACTCTTTACTGAATGTGTTTGTGATGTACTTTTTTTTAATCTCCTTCAAGTTGTAATATTTGTTGGATTGGCTGTATTCTGTGAATACTACTCTTCCTGTGTGACATATGTTCTAATTGATGATCATTAATTGTATGTGTTTTCCTGTAGGCGGTAACCTGATGGCAGAAGTACAATTCATGAAGTTCATTGGATTCAATGATAATGAAAAGACTGGTATGTATGACTCAATTTCAGGAAAAATTTCTTTTGATATTAAAATCAGATAAAGTACGATAAAGACAAATAACTAAACAAATGTTGATTGGTAATATTGTTGATAAACAAATTCGTATATACTTATATACACTCAAGTGATATGAAAACGCAACACGGGAATTTCCGCTATATATTGTATATACTGCACACTTAATTGCACATAATATTCCAAAGAAATCCCAAGATGTTTTTTTAAAAAAAAGTTGCGGTTAACTAGAGAAAGGACACAACTGTGATGTTGTAGACGTTTTAATCACACTACACTTTGTAACAAGAACTTCATCAATGTTGAAGTTGCTCTTCGAAAAATTGAGCTAGTTCAGTACTGTATTTAACGTAAATAGTTTGCAAAATTTTGCATCCTAAGTTTGCTCACATGATTGAGCCAAACGCGTACTCTGTGAATAATAAAACATTGCAGGAATACTATTTGCTGTATTATTTGTTGTTTTAGTATTTTTTCCAAAAGGAAAGGTCTTACGTAGCCATGTACCATTCGATTAAAAGCAGCATATTGTACATACAATATGTAGCGGAAATTCCCGTGTTGCGTTTTCATATCACTTGAGTGTATGTTAGTGCTCTGCCTTCGAGTTGAAAGTAAAGATAACTTGTAAGTGAAAAAGTGTCAATTTGTATGGATGGCGGGAGGTATACAGTAGTGGTTCTACCCAGGAAAAGGTGGATGGTGTGCCTCCACCACGAAAATATCGACCGTCATAAATAACCTAAACGTGATAAGAGTGAAAATGACGAAACACGCCATTTAAACAAATAATCGTTATTTTATTAAAAGACATTCATCAAATGTTAATAAATTGCCGTCAAAGATGACAGGCAAAACATTCATAGGCGAAAAGGTGTGTGTAACAAAAACGTTATTTCATTAACAAAGTCATTTATCCGTCAAAGTAAATATAAAAATATAATATGCAAAGTAGCAAAGAGTAGCATTCATAGACGACAGCCAACCACAAACACACACAGAAACAAAGAATAGCGTTAAATATGATAAAAATCAAGATAAGAAATCACAAACACAAAATCGTTGACAATAAGGCTCCCGCCTTGGAACGGTCAGTGACAAAAAGGTCGCTGGGGGCATAAACCAGACTCTAGAATGCATCAAACCTCACTCTTACACTATTGTCATCCCAATAAACGGGACAGTGTAAATAAATCTATCCCCTCCAGGTCATAATCTCTAACATGTAAGGCATAATTAATGGGCAATATAAGTAAAACACATAAATGATCACATATAATAAATAAAAGCCTATAAAACCACAAATTAATTACTCATTGACTTGGCAGAAACCATAGCAACAAGAGACCAAACTGTAAAGAGTACGACAAACCCAGATTAAAGACAAACATCAAACGCTACCGTACTATAAGAATTTAGGTAGACATCATCATAGGGTCCACAATTTGTCCGGTCATCGCATAATCAAAGAGGAAAGCACAGTGGCGAATTTTATATAGATCAACCACTAAAAATGCAGTACTTTTTAAAAATGATAGGGTCATAGCCTCTTTTGATAAACTTTTTAATACGTTTTATAAAGATTGCATGAAAGCGATTATGACCAAGGATCTTACGAAGTTTGTAAAGTTGACGAGGAAACATTTTTATATATGAACACATTAAAGGAAACGCATTATTCTCTGTTCAAACCGAACATCGCTAAGTGCTTAATATAAAGAGTACGACTCGTGTTTTCGATTAACAGTTGTTCATTTATTGCCGGCAACATTTACAGAACAACATATCATTTATGATTAATTTTGTGTCTGCTCTAATTATGTACTTTTTCGAGATAACATGTTTCTCAAGGCAGTAGAGTCCATATTAGGCTTACAGATTCACACCTTCCGCAAACATGTCAGAATCAACTTATTATTTCATTTATCCAATGTCTATCAATTAAAACCGAAGCTGATTGGACAACACATTTACATCGAAACATATAAAATTGAGAGATAACATTGGTTCGTCGCTACAAATATGCCTTACTGCATACTACCATTAGTAAAAAGGATGCAACCAATCATTTTTTCATTGGTGTGTGTATGTTACAACTTATGGTATCAAGGCAACACCAATACAAGTCATTATATTCAACGATGTACGTTGATTTGTTTTTGCTAATTGTTTTTGTCCAAATCTACGTCAATTAAAATATCTATCAATCTGTTCATTGTGTTTTAAAGATTTGACTTCCAAACTCTTGATACACGGAAAAACACTGTTTACCGAATGCCGGGAAATGTTCGGCGATGATGAAAGCGAAGCTGATAAACTGGACGAAGCCCTTGATGACACAAAGGTTGACAGTCGGAGCGAGTCACTTCGTAACCTAGTGCGACAATTGAAGCTCGCACTCCGTGTAAGTACTTTAGGATATGTAGTTACCTTCTTAGCGATATTCATCTACAATTATGTAAGCTTTGAAACGTAAGATGATTAAACTCAATTCATATTAGTACTTTAATTACGTTCGTGGCGTCATATAGATGTAGTACCAAACGTCGAACAGAAACTGTAGCTTTCACAGAACACAGTCAACCAAAACACATATTAAAGATATACTAATTGAAAGGTAAATATAAAAAAAAAGGCAAGGCAAGGGACATCACAAAAACTAATGGGCTGACCACATTGAAACAGTCAGTGGCAAAGGGGCAGCTGCGATTTTAAAACAGGTTCTTCTTTTTATTCTCGTATGTATACTAAAGAAAAATAGAAATGCAACTGTGCAACTACGTAAGTCACGTATGGCACACATAATTCCACGCAATATTCCAGAAAAGTCCAAAGATGTTTTGTAAAAAAAGAAGTATTGCAGCTAGTTAGAGAAAGGACATACCTGTGCTGATGTAGACATTTTAATCACAGTACTTAATGTAACACAGAACTCATACATGTTGCTCTTTGAAAATTTGAGCCATTTTAGTTCACTGTACCAAAGCTAAGATATTGCAAAATTTTACATCATAAGTTTGCTCACCTACTTGAACCAAACGCGTATTCTATCACTAAGACATCTATGCAAGGCTACGATGGATACGATTTGGTGTGTTATGTGTTATTTAAGTCTAGTTTTCTTTCCGAAAGAAACGGTCCAATGTAGTCATGTACCATTCGGTTAACAACAGCATATTTTACATGCAATATATAGCGGAAATGCCTGAGTTGCGCTTATGTTTCCTTTAGACTAACTTAATTTTCATGATTTATTTTGAAAAAAATCGTTGTCTAAAGTGATGTTTGCTGACACTTTATAGTATAGCTATGTGACAATGTACGTTAGAGGTCAATGCACGCAATACGTTGGTATCCGTTGCATGAACATGTAATCCAGAATAAGTATCTCCCATTTATCTAAAACATCATTAAATAACGGTTGAATGATTTAATTGTGAAGAATTACAAAATGTTAATACGTATTTTGTCATTAAAATCAAATAAACGAACCAAAGTTTTAAATATTAAAATTACCTCCCTTTAACTAGAAATAAAGGATATTTTAAGTATTTTGTCATTAAAATAAAATTTAGAACCAACGTTTTACATTTTAGAATTACCTCCTTTAACCTTGAAAAAAACACACCAGTGGCTTTTGTGCCGTTTCAAGGCGGTAGCCCTATTGTCAATGTGATGTCATATCTTGCCTTTTAGTCATCTTTATAGTTGTTGTTCGTTTCTGTGTTTATCTGTGGTTGACTGTCGCCCTTGAAAACTTCTTTTTTTGTTCGAGTTTTATATCTACATTTATAATTATATCTGTAATGGGGCCAAATTGAAACCTTTTGCGTTTTCCTCACAATATCATTTGAAAAGAATGTCTGACTCTGATTATGTTTGATACCTATGATAATTTCATAGCTCATGACCGCTGCGATCTGACAATGTTATCTACCATGCTTTCAGTTTGAAATGTGTTTAAGTCTCTTAATTGTGTGCTTTTTAAACGATCCACTCGACCGGGTATACAATTATGCGTATTTTATTGATAAAATTCTGAGAAAAAAAAATGTGATAAATTAAAGCAGGGATATGTTACTCTGATATATCGTTATGCATTGGTTGAATGTGCTCTGCGAATGCACCATTTTCTCTTCGACCTGTATACCTACTATTATTATTTAATTCGTAGACTCCAACAGATATAAAATATTTATATGTTAGACTATTAAATGGACTCAACTACTTATCATTTCAATATTAATCATGTTTATAGGATTTAATATTGAATGACTTTAAATAAACAAGACAATATGGGACGGTGTGATTTGCGTTTGCAGCAAGACATTTACCGCTATATACATTTCAACGAAATGAACGATTATCACAATAATCATCAACTTGAATATTTGTATAATTAGCTACCACGTGATACATATTATGATCACGTGATACTTCTAACTATTTACAAATACCGTCTGCTGTACGTACAGTCAGTCCTTTGAACTTAATAAATATACATTTATACATGAACGTATTTGTTCAAATATGCTTGTACTCTGAATTGTATTGAATCGCAAAAATAGATGATATCGATTTATTCTTATACACACATGCTTATTATTTCTTTCAGAAATAGATAACTTCACCCATCCAACCGAAACGACTGACATCGACGCCTATGAACCCGATATTAGTGATTAGATAACTATGTGATTTTTTATATTAAAATACACGAATATTGTATTTAAATTATACAAATAAAAGTTACCATCATTTGAAGCATTAGAATGTATTGTGTTGTTATGTATCTAACTTATCAACTATGGTACATCCATTCTCAAATACTTTTGTTTCTTACTTGAATTTCGAATAGGTGGTTCCCCTACTTCAGGCTTTAAAGGTTCTGAGTATTGTGTAATCACCCTTAGGATATGTTGACTGCATCTTAATTTAATTTAATTAGTCTTGACTGTTACCTTTGATACGCAGGCTTGCTTTTTGTATTTATCGAGTTCTACGATTTCCAAATTTCTTCTTTAATACTTTTTCGTCCATGCTGCGACATATGGTGCTTGTATTTACCACAGCCACCTAAAGCAGCATTTACATTGATGCTTTATCCTTTTTGTGTTTGTCCCCTTTTATGTAAATTTCATTAAACTGCACCCTATTCTGTGCGTAATTGGTAGTAAACAGAACTCAAAAAAGGATTAAAGTACATGAAACATATAGTATACTACATGAACAGCTTTATCTAGTCAACATCAATCTTGAATAACAAAAAAGCAAATGTTAAATAAAAATGTTGGTCAGCAAAACTTGACAAATGATATATACGACGCGTGGTTTCACCGATTACCCGTATGCATGGTTGAAGTAGATCATGGCGTTACAAACATGGCTGCAAGTTTAAAGCACGTTTTACAGAAAGAACAACTAAATTCGGATTTTTATAATAGCTCAGTTTCTTAAAATATCGATGAACATGTTTAAGCAACAATGTGTGTCATATAGAAAGATAATTAAGATTTTTACCAAATTCGGCTTAACTGAAACCTTAAAGAACAATGTATGCACTAATTTTATAGTATTCGTTTGGATTTCTGCCATATGTATAAGTATGGTCTTAACTTTAACGGTGATAATAACAAACATCACACAAACATACCATTTAGTTTAACAGATGATAGTAATATGTCTTTTTAAGAAAAGATGAGGGGGACGATTTCGATTGGTCGCAATTAACTGCCCGTGAACTCATTGTTAAATACTGGAGGCTTGCCTTTTACAATGATCAAAGAACTAAGAGTACTGAAAGATAATTTTCCTTACCATTATTTTATCAATAAATTATCATAACATTCATTTATCATTAAAATGGAGAATTGTGTTCTTAACATGGCTTTGATTTTAAAATCTCATTCGGCCGAAGGGAACATCTAAAGTACGAATTTAGGTAATAATGCATTTATTTGAAATGCCGATAAACACTTTTAAGCTACAGTACTAGTATGCGTAATAATAAAGAACAATCATTTGGTATTTTTGTCAAATATGGATTAACTAAAGTACTGCAACTCGAGGTATGGTATAACGTCAAACATTATGTTTACCAAACCCCGAGAACGCCCATACGAAGTTGTGCAGCTGTGTATCGTTTAAAACACGTCGTATGAATTGGAAGAGAGGGATAATGCATTATAAGGGTATACATTGTTCAAAGGTGAACTTTTGAAATCGCCGAACATGATACATATAAAAAGATATCGCAGTCTTCGTTTATTTGAAAAATGCTTGCCACCGTTCACGCCCTATAATCCAGGGTTGAGCAGAACACACTCTTTAAACTAACAATATTACGAACATTTGAGTCATTCCGAAGATAGCATGCATATGACGACGAACAGTAAACCTCCAATGTGGTATTTTCATACCAACCCATGGACAGTGACGTACGTTCCTAATTCCTTACAAAATTATTTCCATAAACGAGAAAGCAATGGACGAAATAAACAGAATGGAATTTAGTTGACAACAGAAATTATGAAACCTGCGTATCAAAAGTAACAGTCAAAAAAACTAGATTGAAAAGCAGACGACACAGCCTAAATGTGATTAAACAATAATTAATCAAGGCCTTTAAAGGCTGGAGTAGTAGAACCACCTAATAGTTTTTAAAATTAACGTAAGAAAACAAAGTGTTTAAAAATGTACCACCGATATTTGTATATAAATATCGGGCATAGCGATCGACAAAGATCGACAAAGATCGGAATGAACAGTTCTAGGACACAGGATTGTAAATCAAAGATCAAGTAATAAAAATGAAATAAACGTCCAAATTAAGTGGCATCCGTGCGTAAGACAATCTAAAAGCCACAACTACGACTCCCATGCAGACACATATTACGAACTGTCCCTGGTGTATATATCACAGACACATATTAGGAACTGTCCCTGGTGTATATATCACAGACACATATTACGAACTGTCCCTGGTGTATATATCACAGACACATATTACGAACTGTCCCTGGTGCCTACATCACAGACACATATCATGAACTGTCCCTGGTGTATATATCACAGACACATATCACGAACTGTCCCTGGTGCATATATCACAGACACATATTACGAACTGTCCCTGGTGTATATATCACAGACACATATTACGAACTGTCCCTGGTGCCTACATCACAGACACATATTACGAACTGTCCCTGGTGCCTATATCACAGACACATATCATGAACTGTCCCTGGTGCCTACATCACAGATACATATTACGAACTGTCCCTGGTGCCTACATCACAGACACATATTACGAACTGTCCCTGGTGCCTACATCACAGACACATATTACGAACTGTCCCTGGTGACTACATCACAGACACATATTACGAACTGTCCCTGGTGCCTACATCACAGACACATATCATGAACTGTCCCTGGTGCCTACATCACAGACACATATTACGAACTGTCCCTGGTGCCTACATCACAGACACATATTACGAACTGTCCCTGGTGACTACATCACAGACACATATCATGAACTGTCCCTAGTGCCTACATCACAGACACATATTACGAACTGTCCCTGGTGTATACATCACAGACACATATCATGAACTGTCCCTGGTGCCTACATCACAGACACATATCATGAACTGTCCCTGGTGCCTACATCACAGACACATATCATGAACTGTCCCTGGTGTATATATCACAGACACATATCATGAACTGTCCCTGGTGTATATATCACAGACACATATTACGAACTGTCCCTGGTGCCTACATCACAGACACATATTACGAACTGTCCCTGGTGTATATATCACAGACACATATCATGAACTGTCCCTGGTGAATATATCACAGACACATATTACGAACTGTCCCTGGTGCCTACATCACAGACACATATTACGAACTGTCCCTGGTGCCTATATCACAGACACATATCATGAACTGTCCCTGGTGCCTACATCACAGACACATATTACGAACTGTCCCTGGTGCCTACATCACAGACACATATTACGAACTGTCCCTGGTGCCTACATCACAGACACATATTACGAACTGTCCCTGGTGACTACATCACAGACACATATTACGAACTGTCCCTGGTGCCTACATCACAGACACATATCATGAACTGTCCCTGGTGCCTACATCACAGACACATATTACGAACTGTCCCTGGTGCCTACATCACAGACACATATTACGAACTGTCCCTGGTGCCTACATCACAGACACATATCATGAACTGTCCCTGGTGCCTACATCACAGACACATATTACGAACTGTCCCTGGTGTATACATCACAGACACATATCATGAACTGTCCCTGGTGCCTACATCACAGACACATATCATGAACTGTCCCTGGTGCCTACATCACAGACACATATCATGAACTGTCCCTGGTGTATATATCACAGACACATATCATGAACTGTCCCTGGTGTATATATCACAGACACATATTACGAACTGTCCCTGGTGCCTACATCACAGACACATATTACGAACTGTCCCTGGTGTATATATCACAGACACATATCATGAACTGTCCCTGGTGTATATATCACAGACACATATTACGAACTGTCCCTGGTGCCTACATCACAGACACATATTACGAACTGTCCCTGGTGTATATATCACAGACACATATTACGAACTGTCCCTGGTGCCTACATCACAGACACATATTACGAACTGTCCCTGGTGTATATATCACAGACACATATTACGAACTGTCCCTGGTGCCTACATCACAGACACATATTACGAACTGTCCCTGGTGTATATATCACAGACACATATAATGAACTGTCCCTGGTGCCTACATCACAGACACATATCATGAACTGTCCCTGGTGCCTACATCACAGACACATATCACGAACTGTCCCTGGTGTATATATCACAGACACATATCATGAACTGTCCCTGGTATATATATCACAGACACATATCACGAACTGTCCCTGGTGCCTACATCACAGACACATATCATGAACTGTCCCTGGTGCCTACATCACAGACACATATTACGAACTGTCCCTGGTGTATATATCACAGACACATATCATGAACTGTCCCTGGTGCCTATATCACAGACACATATCATGAACTGTCCCTGGTGTATATATCACAGACATATATTACGAACTGTCCCTGGTGTATATATCACAGACACATATTACGAACTGTCCCTGATGCCTACATCACAGACACATATTACGAACTGTCCCTGGTGCCTACATCACAGACACATATTACGAACTGTCCCTGGTGCCTACATCACAGACACATATCATGAACTGTCCCTGGTGTATACATCACAGACACATATCACGAACTGTCCCTGGTGTATACATCACAGACACATATCACGAACTGTCCCTGGTGCCTATATCACAGACACATATCATGAACTGTCCCTGGTGCCTACATCACAGACACATATCATGAACTGTCCCTGGTGCCTACATCACAGACACATATCATGAACTGTCCCTGGTGTATATATCACAGACACATATCACGAACTGTCCCTGGTGCCTATATCACAGACACATATCATGAACTGTCCCTGGTGCCTACATCACAGACACATATCATGAACTGTCCCTGGTGCCTACATCACAGACACATATCATGAACTGTCCCTGGTGCCTATATCACAGACACATATCATGAACTGTCCCTGGTGCCTACATCACAGACACATATCATGAACTGTCCCTGGTGCCTACATCACAGACACATATCATGAACTGTCCCTGGTGCCTACATCACAGACACATATTACGAACTGTCCCTGGTGCCTACATCACAGACACATATTACGAACTGTCCCTGGTGCCTACATCACAGACACATATTACGAACTGTCCCTGGTGCCTACATCACAGACACATATCATGAACTGTCCCTGGTGCCTATATCACAGACACATATCATGAACTGTCCCTGGTGCCTACATCACAGACACATATCATGAACTGTCCCTGGTGCCTACATCACAGACACATATCATGAACTGTCCCTGGTGCCTACATCACAGACACATATTACGAACTGTCCCTGGTGCCTACATCACAGACACATATTACGAACTGTCCCTGGTGCCTACATCACAGACACATATTACGAACTGTCCCTGGTGTATATATCACAGACACATATCATGAACTGTCCCTGGTGCCTACATCACAGACACATATCACGAACTGTCCCTGGTGTATATATCACAGACACATATCATGAACTGTCCCTGGTGCCTACATCACAGACACATATCATGAACTGTCCCTGGTGCCTACATCACAGACACATATTACGAACTGTCCCTGGTGTATATATCACAGACACATATTACGAACTGTCCCTGGTGCCTACATCACAGACACATATTACGAACTGTCCCTGGTGTATATATCACAGACACATATCACGAACTGTCCCTGGTGCCTACATCACAGACACATATCATGAACTGTCCCTGGTGCCTACATCACAGACACATATCACGAACTGTCCCTGGTGTATATATCACAGACACATATCATGAACTGTCCCTGGTGCCTACATCACAGACACATATCATGAACTGTCCCTGGTGCCTACATCACAGACACATATCATGAACTGTCCCTGGTGCCTACATCACAGACACATATTACGAACTGTCCCTGGTGTATATATCACAGACACATATTACGAACTGTCCCTGGTGCCTACATCACAGACACATATTACGAACTGTCCCTGGTGTATATATCACAGACACATATCATGAACTGTCCCTGGTGTATATATCACAGACACATATCATGAACTGTCCCTGGTGCCTACATCACAGACACATATTACGAACTGTCCCTGATGCCTACATCACAGACACATATCATGAACTGTCCCTGGTGCCTACATCACAGAGACATATTACGAACTGTCCCTGGTGCCTACATCACAGACACATATTACGAACTGTCCCTGGTGCCTACATCACAGACACATATCATGAACTGTCCCTGGTGCCTACATCACAGACACATATTACGAACTGTCCCTGGTGCCTACATCACAGACACATATCATGAACTGTCCCTGGTGCCTACATCACAGACACATATCACGAACTGTCCCTGGTGCCTACATCACAGACACATATCAAGAACTGTCCCTGGTGCCTACATCACAGACACATATCACGAACTGTCCCTGGTGCCTACACTACAGACACATATCATGAACTGTCCCTGGTGTATATATCACAGACACATATCATGAACTGTCCCTGGTGCCTACATCACAGACACATATCATGAACTGTCCCTGGTGCCTACATCACAGACACATATTACGAACTGTCCCTGGTGTATATATCACAGACACATATTACGAACTGTCCCTGGTGCCTACATCACAGACACATATTACGAACTGTCCCTGGTGTATATATCACAGACACATATCATGAACTGTCCCTGGTGTATATATCACAGACACATATCATGAACTGTCCCTGGTGCCTACATCACAGACACATATCACGAACTGTCCCTGGTGCCTACATCACAGACACATATTACGAACTGTCCCTGGTGTATATATCACAGACACATATCATGAACTGTCCCTGGTGCCTACATCACAGACACATATTACGAACTGTCCCTGGTGCCTACATCACAGACACATATCATGAACTGTCCCTGGTGTATATATCACAGACACATATCACGAACTGTCCCTGGTGTATATATCACAGACACATATCATGAACTGTCCCTGGTGCCTACATCACAGACACATATTACGAACTGTCCCTGGTGTATATATCACAGACACATATCATGAACTGTCCCTGGTGCCTACATCACAGACACATATTACGAACTGTCCCTGGTGCCTACATCACAGACACATATCATGAACTGTCCCTGGTGCCTACATCACAGAGACATATTACGAACTGTCCCTGGTGCCTACATCACAGACACATATTACGAACTGTCCCTGGTGCCTACATCACAGACACATATCATGAACTGTCCCTGGTGCCTACATCACAGACACATATTACGAACTGTCCCTGGTGCCTACATCACAGACACATATCATGAACTGTCCCTGGTGCCTACATCACAGACACATATCACGAACTGTCCCTGGTGCCTACATCACAGACACATATCAAGAACTGTCCCTGGTGCCTACATCACAGACACATATCACGAACTGTCCCTGGTGCCTACACTACAGACACATATCATGAACTGTCCCTGGTGTATATATCACAGACACATATCATGAACTGTCCCTGGTGCCTACATCACAGACACATATCATGAACTGTCCCTGGTGCCTACATCACAGACACATATTACGAACTGTCCCTGGTGTATATATCACAGACACATATTACGAACTGTCCCTGGTGCCTACATCACAGACACATATTACGAACTGTCCCTGGTGTATATATCACAGACACATATCATGAACTGTCCCTGGTGTATATATCACAGACACATATCATGAACTGTCCCTGGTGCCTACATCACAGACACATATCACGAACTGTCCCTGGTGCCTACATCACAGACACATATTACGAACTGTCCCTGGTGTATATATCACAGACACATATCATGAACTGTCCCTGGTGCCTACATCACAGACACATATTACGAACTGTCCCTGGTGCCTACATCACAGACACATATCATGAACTGTCCCTGGTGTATATATCACAGACACATATCACGAACTGTCCCTGGTGTATATATCACAGACACATATCATGAACTGTCCCTGGTGCCTACATCACAGACACATATTACGAACTGTCCCTGGTGTATATATCACAGACACATATCATGAACTGTCCCTGGTGCCTACATCACAGACACATATCATGAACTGTCCCTGGTGCCTACATCACAGACACATATCATGAACTGTCCCTGGTGCCTACATCACAGACACATATCATGAACTGTCACTGGTGCCTACATCACAGACACATATTACGAACTGTCCCTGGTGCCTACATCACAGACACATATCATGAACTGTCCCTGGTGCCTACATCACAGACACATATCATGAACTGTCCCTGGTGCCTACATCACAGACACATATCATGAACTGTCCCTGGTGCCTACATCACAGACACATATCACGAACTGTCCCTGGTGCCTACATCACAGACACATATCATGAACTGTCCCTGGTGCCTACATCACAGACACATATCACGAACTGTCCCTGGTGCCTACATCACAGACACATATCATGAACTGTCCCTGGTGCCTACATCACAGACACATATCATGAACTGTCCCTGGTGTATATATCACAGACACATATTACGAACTGTCCCTGGTGTATATATCACAGACACATATTACGAACTGTCCCTGGTGCCTACATCACAGACACATATTACGAACTGTCCCTGGTGTATATATCACAGACACATATCATGAACTGTCCCTGGTGCCTACATCACAGACACATATCACGAACTGTCCCTGGTGCCTACATCACAGACACATATCATGAACTGTCCCTGGTGCCTACATCACAGACACATATCACGAACTGTCCCTGGTGCCTACATCACAGACACATATCATGAACTGTCCCTGGTGTATACATCACAGACACATATTACGAACTGTCCCTGGTGTATATATCACAGACACATATTACGAACTGTCCCTGGTGCCTACATCACAGACACATATTACGAACTGTCCCTGGTGTATATATCACAGACACATATCATGAACTGTCCCTGGTGCCTACATCACAGACACATATCACGAACTGTCCCTGGTGTATATATCACAGACACATATCATGAACAGTCCCTGGTGCCTACATCACAGACACATATCATGAACTGTCCCTGGTGCCTACATCACAGACACATATCACGAACTGTCCCTGGTGCCTACATCACAGACACATATCATGAACTGTCCCTGGTGCCTACATCACAGACACATATCACGAACTGTCCCTGGTGTATATATCACAGACACATATTACGAACTGTCCCTGGTGCCTACATCACAGACACATATCATGAACTGTCCCTGGTGCCTACATCACAGACACATATTACGAACTGTCCCTGGTGTATATATCACAGACACATATCATGAACTGTCCCTGGTGCCTACATCACAGACACATATCACGAACTGTCCCTGGTGCCTACATCACAGACACATATTACGAACTGTCCCTGGTGTATACATCACAGACACATATCATGAACTGTCCCTGGTGCCTACATCACAGACACATATTACGAACTGTCCCTGGTGTATATATCACAGACACATATCATGAACTGTCCCTGGTGCCTACATCACAGACACATATCATGAACTGTCCCTGGTGCCTACATCACAGACACATATGACGAACTGTCCCTGGTGTATATATCACAGACACATATCATGAACTGTCCCTGGTGCCTACATCACAGACACATATCATGAACTGTCCCTGGTGCCTACATCACAGACACCTATTACGAACTGTCCCTGGTGTATATATCACAGACACATATCATGAACTGTCCCTGGTGTATATATCACAGACACATATTACGAACTGTCCCTGGTGCCTACATCACAGACACATATTACGAACTGTCCCTGGTGCCTACATCACAGACACATATTACGAACTGTCCCTGGTGCCTACATCACAGACACATATCATGAACTGTCCCTGGTGCCTACATCACAGACACATATTACGAACTGTCCCTGGTGTATATATCACAGACAGATATCATGAACTGTCCCTGGTGCCTACATCACAGACACATATTACGAACTGTCCCTGGTGTATATATCACAGACACATATCATGAACTGTCCCTGGTGCCTACATCACAGACACATATTATGAACTGTCCCTGGTGTATATATCACAGACACATATCATGAACTGTCCCTGGTGCCTACATCACAGACACATATTATGAACTGTCCCTGGTGTATATATCACAGACACATATCATGAACTGTCCCTGGTGCCTACATCACAGACACATATCATGAACTGTCCCTGGTGCCTACATCACAGACACATATCATGAACTGTCCCTGGTGCCTACATCACAGACACAAATTACGAACTGTCCCTGGTGTATATATCACAGACACATATCATGAACTGTCCCTGGTGCCTACATCACAGACACATATTACGAACTGTCCCTGGTGCCTACATCACAGACACATATCATGAACTGTCCCTGGTGCCTACATCACAGACACATATTACGAACTGTCCCTGGTGTATATATCACAGACACATATCATGAACTGTCCCTGGTGCCTACATCACAGACACATATTACGAACTGTCCCTGGTGCCTACATCACAGACACATATCATGAACTGTCCCTGGTGCCTACATCACAGACACTTATCATGAACTGTCCCTGGTGCCTACATCACAGACACATATTACGAACTGTCCCTGGTGTATATATCACAGACACATATCATGAACTGTCCCTGGTGCCTACATCACAGACACATATTACGAACTGTCCCTGGTGCCTACATCACAGACACATATCATGAACTGTCCCTGGTGTATATATCACAGACACATATCATAAACTGTTTCTGGTGCCTACATCACAGACACATATTACGAACTGTCCCTGGTGCCTACATCACAGACACATATTACGAACTGTCCCTGGTGCCTACATCACAGACACATATCATGAACTGTCCCTGGTGTATATATCACAGACACATATCATGAACTGTCCCTGGTGCCTACATCACAGACACATATTACGAATTGTCACGGGTGTATATATCACAGACACATATCATGAACTGTCCCTGGTGCCTACATCACAGACACATATTACGAACTGTCCCTGGTGCCTACATCACAGACACATATTACGAACTGTCCCTGGTGCCTACATCACAGACACATATTACGAACTGTCCCTGGTGCCTACATCACAGACACATATCATGAACTGTCCCTGGTGTATATATCACAGACACATATCATGAACTGTCCCTGGTGCCTACATCACAGACACATATTACGAACTGTCACTGGTGCCTACATCACAGACACATATTACGAACTGTCCCTGGTGCCTACATCACATACACATATCATGAACTGTCCCTGGTGTATATATCACAGACACATATCATGAACTGTCCCTGGTGCATATATCACAGACACATATTACGAACTGTCCCTGGTGTATACATCACAGACACATATCATGAACTGTCCCTGGTGCCTACATCACAGACACATATCATGAACTGTCCCTGGTGTATATATCACAGACACATATTACGAACTGTCCCTGGTGTATATATCACAGACACATATTACGAACTGTCCCTGGTGCCTACATCACAGACACATATTACGAACTGTCCCTGGTGCCTACATCACAGACACATATTACGAACTGTCCCTGGTGTATATCACAGACACATATCATGAACTGTCCCTGGTGCCTACATCACAGACACATATTACGAACTGTCCCTGGTGCCTACATCACAGACACATATTACGAACTGTCCCTGGTGCCTACATCACAGACACATATCATGAACTGTCCCTGGTGTATATATCACAGACACATATTACGAACTGTCCCTGGTGTATATATCACAGACACATATTACGAACTGTCCCTGGTGCCTACATCACAGACACATATCATGAACTGTCCCTGGTGCCTACATCACAGACACATATCATGAACTGTCCCTGGTGTATATATCACAGACACATATCATGAACTGTCCCTGGTGCCTACATCACAGACACATATTACGAACTGTCCCTGGTGCCTACATCACAGACACATATCATGAACTGTCCCTGGTGCCTACATCACAGACACATATCATGAACTGTCCCTGGTGCCTACATCACAGACACATATTACGAACTGTCCCTGGTGTATATATCACAGACACATATCATGAACTGTCCCTGGTGCCTACATCACAGACACATATTACGAACTGTCCCTGGTGCCTACATCACAGACACATATTACGAACTGTCCCTGGTGCCTACATCACAGACACATATCATGAACTGTCCCTGGTGCCTACATCACAGACACATATCATGAACTGTCCCTGGTGTATATATCACAGACACATATCATGAACTGTCCCTGGTGCCTACATCACAGACACATATTACGAACTGTCCCTGGTGCCTACATCACAGACACATATTACGAACTGTCCCTGGTGTATATATCACAGACACATATCATGAACTGTCCCTGGTGCCTACATCACAGACACATATTACGAACTGTCCCTGGTGCCTACATCACAGACACATATTACGAACTGTCCCTGGTGTATATATCACAGACACATATTACGAACTGTCCCTGGTGCCTACATCACAGACACATATTACGAACTGTCCCTGGTGTATATATCACAGACACATATCATGAACTGTCCCTGGTGCCTACATCACAGACACATATCATGAACTGTCCCTGGTGCCTACATCACAGACACATATTACGAACTGTCCCTGGTGCCTACATCACAGACACATATCATGAACTGTCTCTGGTGCCTACATCACAGACACATATCATGAACTGTCCCTGGTGCCTACATCACAGACACATATTACGAACTGTCCCTGGTGTATATATCACAGACACATATCATGAACTGTCCCTGGTGCCTACATCACAGACACATATCATGAACTGTCCCTGGTGTATATATCACAGACACATATCATGAACTGTCCCTGGTGCCTACATCACAGACACATATTACGAACTGTCCCTGGTGTATATATCACAGACACATATCATGAACTGTCCCTGGTGCCTATATCACAGACACATATTACGAACTGTCCCTGGTGCCTACATCACAGACACATATTACGAACTGTCCCTGGTGCCTACATCACAGACACATATCATGAACTGTCCCTGGTGCCTACATCACAGACACATATCATGAACTGTCCCTGGTGTATATATCACAGACACATATCATGAACTGTCCCTGGTGCCTACATCACAGACACATATCATGAACTGTCCCTGGTGCCTACATCACAGACACATATCATGAACTGTCCCTGGTGCCTGCATCACAGACACATATCATGAACTGTCCCTGGTGCCTACATCACAGACACATATCATGAACTGTCCCTGGTGCCTACATCACAGACACATATCATGAACTGTCCCTGGTGCCTACATCACAGACACATATCATGAACTGTCCCTGGTGCCTACATCACAGACACATATTACGAACTGTCCCTGGTGTATATATCACAGACACATATCATGAACTGTCCCTGGTGCCTACATCACAGACACATATCATGAACTGTCCCTGGTGTATATATCACAGACACATATCAAGAACTGTCCCTGGTGCCTACATCACAGACACATATTACGAACTGTCCCTGGTGCCTACATCACAGACACATATTACGAACTGTCCCTGGTGTATATATCACCGACACATATCATGAACTGTCCCTGGTGCCTACATCACAGACACATATTACGAACTGTCCCTGGTGTATATATCACAGACACATATTACGAACTGTCCCTGGTGCCTACATCACAGACACATATCATGAACTGTCCCTGGTGCCTACATCACAGACACATATCATGAACTGTCCCTGGTGTATATATCACAGACACATATCATGAACTGTCCCTGGTGTATATATCACAGACACATATCATGAACTGTCCCTGGTGCCTACATCACAGACACATATTACGAACTGTCCCTGGTGTATATATCACAGACACATATTACGAACTATCCCTGGTGCCTACATCACAGACACATATCATGAACTGTCCCTGGTGCCTACATCACAGACACATATCATGAACTGTCCCTGGTGCCTACATCACAGACACATATTACGAACTGTCCCTGGTGCCTACACCACAGACACATATCATGAACTGTCCCTGGTGCCTACATCACAGACACATATTACGAACTGTCCCTGGTGCCTACATCACAGACACATATCATGAACTGTCCCTGGTGTATATATCACAGACACATATTACGAACTGTCCCTGGTGTATATATCACAGACACATATCATGAACTGTCCCTGGTGCCTACATCACAGACACATATCATGAACTGTCCCTGGTGCCTACATCACAGACACATATCATGAACTGTCCCTGGTGTATATATCACAGACACATATTACGAACTGTCCCTGGTGTATATATCACAGACACATATTACGAACTGTCCCTGGTGCCTACATCACAGACACATATCATGAACTGTCCCTGGTGTATATATCACAGACACATATTACGAACTGTCCCTGGTGTATATATCACAGACACATATTACGAACTGTCCCTGGTGCCTACATCACAGACACATATCATGAACTGTCCCTGGTGCCTACATCACAGACACATATCACGAACTGTCCCTGGTGCATATATCACAGACACATATTACGAACTGTCCCTGGTGCCTACATCACAGACACATATTACGAACTGTCCCTGGTGCCTACATCACAGACACATATCATGAACTGTCCCTGGTGTATATATCACAGACACATATTACGAACTGTCCCTGGTGCCTACATCACAGACACATATTATGAACTGTCCCTGGTGCCTACATCACAGACACATATCATGAACTGTCCCTGGTGCCTACATCACAGACACATATCATGAACTGTCCCTGGTGTATATATCACAGACACATATCATGAACTGTCCCTGGTGTATATATCACAGACACATATTACGAACTGTCCCTGGTGTATATATCACAGACACATATTACGAACTGTCCCTGGTGCCTACATCACAGACACATATTACGAACTGTCCCTGGTGCCTACATCACAGACACATATCATGAACTGTCCCTGGTGTATATATCACAGACACATATTACGAACTGTCCCTGGTGCCTACATCACAGACACATATTACGAACTGTCCCTGGTGCCTACATCACAGACACATATCATGAACTGTCCCTGGTGCCTACATCACAGACACATATTACGAACTGTCCCTGGTGCCTACATCACAGACACATATTACGAACTGTCCCTGGTGCCTACATCACAGACACATATTACGAACTGTCCCTGGTGCCTACATCACAGACACATATCATGAACTGTCCCTGGTGTATATATCACAGACACATATTACGAACTGTCCCTGGTGTATACATCACAGACACATATCATGAACTGTCCCTGGTGCCTATATCACAGACTCATATTACGAACTGTCCCTGGTGTATATATCACAGACACATATCATGAACTGTCCCTGGTGTATATATCACAGACACATATTACGAACTGTCCCTGGTGTATACATCACAGACACATATCATGAACTGTCCCTGGTGTATATATCACAGACACATATTACGAACTGTCCCTGGTGCCTACATCACAGACACATATTACGAACTGTCCCTGGTGTATACATCACAGACACATATCATGAACTGTCCCTGGTGCCTACATCACAGACACATATCATGAACTGTCCCTGGTGCCTATATCACAGACACATATTACGAACTGTCCCTGGTGCCTACATCACAGACACATATTACGAACTGTCCCTGGTGTATATATCACAGACACATATCATGAACTGTCCCTGGTGCCTACATCACAGACACATATCATGAACTGTCCCTGGTGCCTACATCACAGACACATATCATGAACTGTCCCTGGTGCCTACATCACAGACACATATCACGAACTGTCCCTGGTGCCTACATCACAGACACATATCATGAACTGTCCCTGGTGCCTATATCACAGACACATATCATGAACTGTCCCTGGTGTATATATCACAGACACATATTACGAACTGTCCCTGGTGTATATATCACAGACACATATCATGAACTGTCCCTGGTGCCTACATCACAGACACATATCATGAACTGTCCCTGGTGCCTACATCACAGACACATATCATGAACTGTCCCTGGTGTATATATCACAGACACATATCATGAACTGTCCCTGGTGCCTACATCACAGACACATATCACGAACTGTCCCTGGTGCCTACATCACAGACACATATCATGAACTGTCCCTGGTGTATATATCACAGACACATATCATGAACTGTCCCTGGTGTATATATCACAGACACATATTACGAACTGTCCCTGGTGCCTACATCACAGACACATATCATGAACTGTCCCTGGTGCCTACATCACAGACACATATTACGAACTGTCCCTGGTGCCTACATCACAGACACATATCATGAACTGTCCCTGGTGCCTACATCACAGACACATATCATGAACTGTCCCTGGTGTATATATCACAGACACATATCATGAACTGTCCCTGGTGCCTACATCACAGACACATATTACGAACTGTCCCTGGTGCCTACATCACAGACACATATTACGAACTGTCCCTGGTGCCTACATCACAGACACATATTACGAACTGTCCCTGGTGCCTACATCACAGACACATATTACGAACTGTCCCTGGTGTATATATCACAGACACATATCACGAACTGTCCCTGGTGTATATATCACAGACACATATTACGAACTGTCCCTGGTGCCTACATCACAGACACATATTACGAACTGTCCCTGGTGCCTACATCACAGACACATATCATGAACTGTCTCTGGTGCCTATATCACAGACACATATCATGAACTGTCCCTGGTGCCTACATCACAGACACATATTACGAACTGTCCCTGGTGCCTACATCACAGACACATATTACGAACTGTCCCTGGTGCCTACATCACAGACACATATCATGAACTGTCCCTGGTGCCTACATCACAGACACATATTACGAACTGTCCCTGGTGCCTACATCACAGACACATATCATGAACTGTCCCTGGTGCCTACATCACAGACACATATCATGAACTGTCCCTGGTGTATATATCACAGACACATATTACGAACTGTCCCTGGTGCCTACATCACAGACACATATCATGAACTGTCCCTGGTGCCTACATCACAGACACATATTACGAACTGTCCCTGGTGCCTACATCACAGACACATATTACGAACTGTCCCTGGTGCCTACATCACAGACACATATCATGAACTGTCCCTGGTGCCTACATCACAGACACATATTACGAACTGTCCCTGGTGCCTACATCACAGACACATATCATGAACTGTCCCTGGTGCCTACATCACAGACACATATTACGAACTGTCCCTGGTGCCTACATCACAGACACATATCATGAACTGTCCCTGGTGCCTACATCACAGACACATATCACGAACTGTCCCTGGTGCCTACATCACAGACACATATTATGAACTGTCCCTGGTGCCTACATCACAGACACATATTACGAACTGTCCCTGGTGCCTACATCACAGACACATATCATGAACTGTCCCTGGTGCCTATATCACAGACACATATCATGAACTGTCCCTGGTGCCTACATCACAGACACATATCATGAACTGTCCCTGGTGTATATATCACAGACACATATTACGAACTGTCCCTGGTGTATATATCACAGACACATATCATGAACTGTCCCTGGTGCCTACATCACAGACACATATTACGAACTGTCCCTGGTGCCTACATCACAGACACATATCATGAACTGTCCCTGGTGTATATATCACAGACACATATTACGAACTGTCCCTTGTGCCTACATCACAGACACATATCATGAACTGTCCCTGGTGCCTACATCACAGACACATATTACGAACTGTCCCTGGTGTATATATCACAGACACATATTATGAACTGTCCCTGGTGTATATATCACAGACACATATTACGAACTGTCCCTGGTGCCTACATCACAGACACATATTACGAACTGTCCCTGGTGCCTACATCACAGACACATATCATGAACTGTCCCTGGTGCCTACATCACAGACACATATCATGAACTGTCCCTGGTGTATATATCACAGACACATATTATGAACTGTCCCTGGTGTATATATCACAGACACATATCATGAACTGTCCCTGGTGCCTACATCACAGACACATATTACGAACTGTCCCTGGTGCCTACATCACAGACACATATCATGAACTGTCCCTGGTGTATATATCACAGACACATATTACGAACTGTCCCTGGTGTATATATCACAGACACATATTACGAACTGTCCCTGGTGTATATATCACACATTATCAAATGGTCGGCAATAGGAAGTGTGCCAGTATGTATAACCTACGTTTAATTACACTCAACTTCCATTAACATATCTTAGCAATAACATCAAGCTGTTCAATAATACATTCAAGAATTAACATAATGAATATCCACATGCGTCACGGCTTCATGAGACAGGCAAAGACACCTGTATACCTACATAGCTATGTATCAATAAACATCAGGAATTAAAACACCCACAACATTCATTAATATATGTTAGCAACAACATCAATCAGTTCAACAGTATCCATGAACGCCATTAGGACAATGAATGGATGCACATATGTCCTACATTAGCCTCATGAGACAGGCAAAGAAACATGTATGCATATGTATCAATAAAAAAGAGTATGATAATGGACCTTTGGAAATGGCCGAGCACGACACATACGAAATATTGCAGTCTCGGTTTGATTGAGACTGTTCATGAGCGGTAGTGAAATATGTTAATTACCGCTCACGCCCTCTAGCCCCGGGTTGAGCAGAACTCAATATTCATAAAATCAATAGTACACAATTTTAACCATCCCGAAGATGGCATGCATACGGCGGTGGACATGGATTTATCCTTCTGTAATGTATTCCCCATGTCGTACGGCGTATGGTCCCAGTATCTAATAAAATTAAATGCCCCGAAGAGCGAAATAAACATAATGGAATTTAGTTGGGAGCAGCGGTTATGAAGCCTGCGTATCACAAGTAACAGCCAAAAGACTAAATTAAAAAACTGACAACATATCCTATAAGTGGTTAAACAATACCCAGAGCCTTTTATCGGTCGGAGTAGTGGAACCACCGAATCAAAAATTAAGTAAGAAAACAAAAGAAATTGAAAATGTACAAACATCAGGAATTAAAACGCTCACAACTTCCCTCAATCTATGTTAGCAATAATATCAACATGGTCAACATTTTCCATAAAATGAATTAGCACAATGTATGAATACACATGTGTCTCCCATGCATGAGACAAGTATACCGGTATACCTTTTACTAACACACAAACAAGCAGATTCTAGCGTCTCAGCTTAAAACAAACGTTCCCCAGGGTTACTGTTTGAGATCCTTTGCAGAATATGACTAATACAAATTATTCGCCGCCTGACAGTCGTAGAAGCAGATAATAGTCGTTAATTATTATACATTTTATAGATAAGGATTATGTTATGGTACAGGACAGACAATGAGCCTATCGCAAAACGTAGAACAAGACATGAGCTCGTTGTATTGGTTATTATTTGAATGATAAATGCATAAAACATGTATTCGGTAAAGGAAAACGACAAAACAGATGGGTCACGGAAAACAAGAAATTAATTAATTAGGAAAGAACGTCAGTGACCTTATATTAATTGTACTGTGCCTGAGACCAATTAAGCTGATAAGCTAGTGCTGTGCCTCTTATTCCGAAAGAATGAGGGGTAAATAGAGCTTGGTTTCAACCAACAGGCGAAATTGATAGGTGTACAATATTGCTGAAATATCTGCTGGAAATATTGAATAAATCTTTATGTACAAAAAGTTGGAGCTTTTTCTGGTCCTCCGATATTAAACAGATGAGACACTTGACTCTAGTGGGCATAAACGTGTATAATATTTGTTCGTGAATAAAGCTTAACCAATTGGTTTGTTAATGTTTATACTGTTCTAATTCAAGAATGCTTTTGTTACTTTAAACTAATGCGGAAACATTTCTTAAATGTCATTTCCCATAAACCCAGCGAGAAGCAAACATCGCATCGTAATCAAGACATCCGGATGTAAATGTAAGATTACAATGTTATCCATCATTTTCCCAAGATGAGGTGTTTATCACTGAAATTGTCCATTTGTCGGACTGTAATATCCCTGGCTGTCTTTTGAGACTGTGACAAGGTGATAGGAATTCTGTTGTTTTTTTCGTGAGATCAGTAAGGCGATCAACGATCTGGTAGCACAACCGTGTAACATAAAATACCCGATTTCGACATGAGCTGGTGAACATGAAGTTACAAATAAAGACACGCCTACAAAGAAGAAATCGTTTGATATAGGGACTCTGTAGCTTTAAGGTGTTATGGAAACAACACGAATGCAACAATAACACGTTTGCACTGGAAATAACGTTTAACATTTGAGACTCGACCGACTGTTGCTGGAAAAGCAAAGAAATGAACAAAACGCGTGTGTTGTCTTTCTGTGTACACATAACTGAGTGAAATGCTATTGTTGTGACAAAAACAATGCCGCATCATTAATTTCCATACTGTATGAAGAAAATTCTATAAACCACAATTCTTTCTTTGTATAAATGTATCCCTTTATCACATTTCCATTTTTAAAGTTAGGAAATAAAGCTTTTTTTCCTTGTCACAGATCAATACCTGGTGGACGGGACTTGAAGTTCATCTATATTAAGGGCCGCAAGTCCCAAACACCAAGTTTTGATCTCGCACAAAATAAATGGGTCATAAATCCAACGGAAATATATTTTCTTATATGACATGGACTTTTATGTATCATGATACACGTTTTGTCGAGAGATTGCACAAAATACAAACACATTCTCACAACTTCCATGTTATGCCTATCTCTCAACATCAAACGAGAAGAATATACAGCGTCATCCTATTTAAATGTGCTGTTGCGAAAAAATATAATAAGTCGTCCCATTACATTGTTGTGTTGCATCTGACGTTTAAAATGACGTCTTTGACGGTTGACGTACCTGACGTCAGAGGTATTGTATTGTATTTTCTTAACCTCCCCAATAACCAATCAGCATTGAGTATTTTAATGAACCATGCTATATTAGCCAATCAAACAAACAACCGGATAACTATAGCCACACCTTAGCATCCAATTAATGTTGTTCCATTTACAGGCGGAGCTGAGATGTCAAGGGTAACATTGAATGATCAGAACTAATCCGATACTCATCGACAAAAGGTAATTGATATTGGATGCGTGCGTGCATCGTCGACATTCGTGCATTATTGATGGTATCATGCAGGCTTGCTGTCAACACTGCTTAGATAAGCGAGAGAAAATAAATTACTGTCTGCGTCATCCGATCTTCACACTAATGGATATTAAAGGGACGTTCTAATATCCATTGATAACGCAGATGAAAACTGACCCATTCCTAGTGTCAATTTGGAATGTAAATATTCATCGTTGTACATGTTGTACGGTTAATTTTATTTGCATTCTCTTGATATATTCTGTTGAGAAAATGGAGCCTAATTTCAAATGAACTGCATATTTCAAGGAGGCGAGCTACTGCGCACGTGTCAAAAATAGAAAATGGATATGACACTGTCTGAAAATACGTATGAATGTATGAATGTTGTTTAAACGGCTCATCAACACAGTATAGGTTATTTAGAGCCGCCCCAGAGAGAGGGGAAGGATACATAGGAATCCGGGAACCGTGCCCTACTCTTATTATCGAATAGATTCCTATGGTTTTTTATCGTGCTCGGAGGATAGACCGATACATGGGACCGCCAGGTTTACGTCCCCATCCTACGGACGAGGCTAAGGACAAGTGTCTTGCCCAAGAAAACACTGACGAAACTCAGTGGCAACACGGAGGTTTGAACCCGGGACCTCTGATTACAATTCCGCCGCGCGTAGCGATCGACCGAAAATACACTGTTATTATTATTGTTATTATCATTATCTTAAGGCACATTTTTATTGGTACTATAGGGTTGGGAAAAATATTGTTCATATAATAACTGATTGTAGCGAATGGCAAATTTACCTAAGCACTAACGCGCGTGGCCTAACATTCCGTTTGATAACAGCGTATAAAACCGCATAAGCGCCGGAAAATGCAAATCAATTCTTAAATAAACTGAGTTTTACACCTATAAAATATTACACCTTGTTTTTACAACTCCAAAATTGTTTTTATTTAATCTAATATAACATCGTTAAATAATTCATGATATTTATTATTATTTGGCCTTGACCTTTAAGACTCGGAGACACACTAAATCCTGAGTTTTCTTTGGTGTATCCCGTTCATTTTTCTATATACACCGACTGCTCCATCAATAGGTTATTTACATGAAAGCAGTGATAAAACCTTCACCTACATTGTAAAACAACAAACATGCATCGCTAATTATACATCAACACGTGTGGCTAACGGCTAAATTGTTTACACAGCAACAGTGCACTATTTTCTGTGTCACTGCCTTCCGGCTAACAAAACGTCAAACTTTTAAACATACACTTGGGGCGGGATCCCGAAGAATGACGGGAATGGCCGAGTTTTCACGATTGTTGCTTTTGCTGATAATCGCCGACATTACTCAATGGAGCAACATAGGAGCGTGCATGTGACATTGACAATAATTCAATCAACGATGACGCTTAATCGTTTTCTAGTTTGGTTAATGGTTATCACATTCAATGGAATTCACTTGACACCCATTCGCATCTGTAATAGCAACACCACTGGAATAGTTTGCGATAAATTCAAATGAAAAACGTATCTTGAATGATATCAAACTAATTTTGATGACAATGTAACAAAAGAACACTAGGTCATGATTGAACATAATTATTATGCTTAATCACATAAACACTAGTAATGTCCGCTGCGGGTTCGAATCCCACCGGGAGCTCGACTTGTAAGTGAGGAAGTGTCGATTCTTACGGATGGCAGGAGGTGTACAGTACTGGAAAAGTGGGTGATATGCCTCCATCACAAAACATCGACCGTCATATATAACCTTATATGTGTTGAAAATGACGTAAAACACAACACAGTCAAACACTAGTAATATGGTCAAAGGTTTTCCAATGCATGCACAAATAGGTGAAGTGAAATAATATCATAAACTCACATTCATAAATGTAACGATTGTTAATATAAATATGAACATTGTTAGCTGCAATGCTTCCTTTTATAAGATGCCTAAACTATATTCATTTGTTTGCCTACATAGACGCAAGGTAAGTGTGAGGTTTGGTGCACCCTAGAACCGGTTTAAACCCACAGTGGCCTACTTTGCAACTGATCGTTCCAAGGCGGTAGCCCTATTGTCAACCCTTTTGTGTTTGTGATGTCGTTTGCATTTTTTATTACTTTTGTCTTTTCGTTTGTCTGTTTGCGTGTTTGTTTTTGTGTTTTGTGGTTGACTGTCGTCCTTGAATGCTGCTTTCCCTGTCCGATATGTTTACCCTTTTTCACAACGCATTATATAAATTAATAGTTATCCGTTATGAAATGTATGTTCTAAAACCTCTTTATATGTCAAGCTCAAACATTACATAATCATAACACTACAACGTTCCGAAAACACGTGTTTTTTTGTACGTGTGCGTAATTTAACTTCGGCAATATAGTGATTATACATACCACAATTCTTTAAAATAGTTCCTTGCACGATACGCGGAATCTTGAGCCACACACACAGTATATTACTGTGTTTATAGTGCAATTTAAAAAATAGGAACGCAAGAAGAACCTGTAAACAGCTAGTTCATTGACCGTCATGTTTTCCACAAAATTCGTTATAAACACCCGACACATCATAAGAGAAAGGTGTGGCAAATAATTCAGAACAAACACAAGAGTAATGAGAAACATAAGAAATGCAGTCTTGCGTGCCTGTGTTTGTTTCAAGAAATTTGTGTTACCCCTGGTTATCGTAGTGGCGTTGTTATTATTGACGTGACGGATGAGCATATTTCCAATCAAGCTATACATAATGCTTAAAACGGAGACGCCTGTTAGAAATAACAGCCCCTGTCCGGAGGAATAAATAAGCGGAAACGAGGTGGTCGCCATTGTGTCGTCCGTAGAACATTCACTCCCCACAATGCCGTATTCCGGAATCGAGAAGGTCTTTATACCGTAGATAAATATCGCAGGCAACGATGCTAAATTTCCAAGGAAAACGGCTAAAACACATAAGAACTTTGTAACTCTCAGAGACAATTGCAAACTCGAATGTTTACAAAAAGAGATATATCTGTCAATCACGATAAAGGCAAGTAAAAATGACGCAGTTATCGTACTTGCGTGGTTAAAATATCTCGCTATCTTGCAAAACCAAGGGTATTCAAAAGTGTACTGTTGCAACAAAATCGCAATTTCAAGAGGTATAACAACCCAGCACGAAAACATATCGTTTGCACTGAGACATAAAATAAAATACCGGGAGTTAGACGGTTTATATTTGGTCCTATATACGTGGAAAACCAGTCCATTGCCTATAACACCGGTTACACAAATTAATAGTAAGAACACAAGTGTTGGAACCAGACTTTCTATTGCCAGATCGTTAAGTTCTTGCAAGGTTGGGATCCGAGCACAGGAGTTTGCAGATGACGAGAATGTTTCCATAGATATACTCGGTGTCATGCTCACATTCATGGTTTTCGGTATCGTATTCATGGTGTTCGGTGTCGTATTCATGATGCTCAGTGTCATATTCATGGTGTTCGGTGTTGTATTCATGGTGTTCGGTGTCGTATTCATGATGCTCAGTGTCATATTCATGGTGTTCAGTGTCGTATTCATGGTATTCGCTGTCGCACGCACATAGAGATCCGAGTCGTATTGACGGTGGTCAGAAGAATGTATTCACATATTGGTCGATGTCATAGTCACGGTGTTCGGAGTTGTATTCACGACGTTTTGTGTCATACTCACAGAGTGTTCGTTGTCGTATTCACGGTTTTCTGTGACGTACTCATTGTATTCTGTGACGTACCCACACAGAGGTGCGTGTTGTATTCACGGTGTTCTGTGACGTACTCACACAGTGTTCGTTGTCGTGTGTATTCATCGTGTTCAGTGTCGTATACACGATGTTTGGTGTCGTATTCACATAGGTCGGTGTCGTATTTAATATGGTGTACGGTTTCGTTATCACAAATACCAAGTGACTTCGTCAAAGCGGATGCTTTTGGAATACCACTTTTCAGTACTGAAATATATCAAGCGAATGGAACATCTGACGTCTATAACTGTTAACACGATGCATACAAACCAGCTATGCATCTACATTTATGCCACAGTTTCAGACGTTTTTGCCAATACAAGCTTATTCCAAGTTTATCTTGTTATGCGCAAAATGTTTAACCGCTGCTTTAAAGGGAGTACATCAGGATTTTTCTAGAAATATCTTAAATTATAAAAATGTTCTAATTCAGGATAAAACACTTATATCCATCAAAATATGATGTTCGAACCATATTGTTAAGGTTTAAACTTCGAATACACCATATGGCTAGGACGAAATTGGGCATAAAATGCTGAAATTGACCCTGGTGCGTAACATAGAATGCACGTATTATTGTACAGAATGAATTGCCTTGTAACTAAGGGGTCATTTTTAGGATCATTCATTATGTTTAGGCGCTTTAAAATAGAAAATATCATTATTTGTCAATTTTAAGTCGGACCCCTAGACCCCCTTGAAAAGCCTGATGTACTCCCTTTAAATAGGCTTTAACATATAGGTATGTATACTCGGTAAAAAACGTTTTGGACCAGGGTATACAAATTCATATAAAAATAAAACTAGTGGACAGAATTTAAGTTTCTTTTTTTAGTAACCAATATCTACCCTACCCGGTTAATTTGGTACCAGAAACATTAAATTCCAAACAAGATTTGATTTTTAAAAATATCGCGAACACACAAAGGGTCAGTAAAAAAAATTGCAAAGTCCATAAAAAGTAACAGTTAGGACACGTTCGAGTAACCAATAAAAAGATTATTGTTTTTTCGCAAACATTCATTGTAAACGATAATTATTGTTGATTGTTGATCTATTGTGACTTATCAACTGAGATAATAAGGGTTATGGTCGAATGTAATGGTTCAGTGATCATTGTACGGGTTCGAACACTGCCCTGGTCCAAAACCTTTTTTTACAGAGTATAGATTAGAAGTAAGACACATGCTTAACAATATACACGTAGCAGGAAATCTTCACAGCATCAAGACTGACATAAAAGTAAAAGTAAGGTAGTGTGTATGAGACAATTAAAATACATACTTGCAAATAAGTAAAAACCTCAAAAATTGCCTTAAGTTCCATTATATATTTTAAGACCGCAAACGGTTATACTAGCAATTACTAAATATCATGAAGTAATTCAGTCTTTAAATGACATAAAATAATTATTTTCATGAGCAATGCCTTCAAAAGGCAATCAAGTATTTATAATACATCCTGTTATAACATTTATAAAACTATAAAATATTACCATCCAATGTTGTTATATAAGAATTAAATATTCCTTTTACATCAGTCTTAACAGTTTTGTTCAAAAACTGCACATAGCAACTAAATCCCTCTCTATGCCGTCATGAATACAAATGGATGATATTTTAAGTGATGGTGTACTGATAAGAAAATAAAGATAAGACCCAATTAACAGAGAATAAGAAGTGTTAACCAAACATTTTTTATAGAATCCATTTACACGAAATATTATTTGAAATACCCAACATTGTAATTTAAATGATGATATGAACGAGTATTCTTAAGAGTTAGATAATAGCAAGTTCATTGTTAAATGGCAAGCATGTCGGGAAATGACACACAAAGGTAATGGAGATAACATGCTGTGAACGGCAAAAAGACGCAACAGATGATACATACTTTTGAACGGCATAACAACGGAACCGAGGCAAAGTTATTTGAGCTGACAAAATCTCAAATAAAGTTACGACACAAAACGCATTGGGGCAATTTGAGCGGCACAATGACGCAGTTGAGTAAATTTTATTTGAGCGGCTCTATGACGCAACTGAGGATTTGCTATTTCACAATGTCGCAGTTGAGTAAATGTTATTTGAGCGGCTCCTATTTGAGCGGCTCAATGAGGCAATGTTATTTGAGCGCCTCAATGAGGCAATGTTATTTGAGCGGCTCAATGACTCAGTTGAGACAATGTTATTTGAGCGGCACCAAGACGCAATTGAGACAATGTTATTTGAGCCACACAATGACGCAATTGATGTAATGTTATTTGAGCGGCACAGAGAAGAAATTGAGGCAATGCTATTTGAGTGACTCAATAACGCAATTGAGGCAGTGCTATTTGAGCGACACAATGACGCAGTTTAGTAAATGTTATTTGAGCGGCTCAATGACAATGCTATTTGAGCAACACAATGACGCCGTTCAGACAATGTTATTTGAGCGACACAATGACGCAGTTTAGTAAATGTTATTTGAGCGGCTCAATGACAATGTTATTCGAGCAACACAATGACGCCGTTCAGACAATGTTATTTGAGCGACACAATGACGCAGTTTAGTAAATGTAATTTGAGCGGCTCAATGACAATGTTATTCGAGCCACACAATGACGCAATTGAGGAAATGTTATTTGAGCGGCACAAAGAGGAAATCAAGGCAATGTTATTTGACTGGCACAATGACGCAGTTGAGACAATGCTATTTGAGTGACACAAAGATACACTGAGGAAATGTTATTTGAGTGACACATGGGTTCAAATTGAGGCAAATGTTATTTGAGCGGCACAAAGATGCAAATTGAGGCAATGTTATTTGAGCGGCACAAAGATGCAAATTGAGGCAATGTTATTTGAGCGGCACAAAGATGCAAATTGAGAAAATGTTATTTGAGCGGCAAAATGACGCAGTTAAGACAACGTTATTTGAGCGGCACATAGACGAACCGAGGCAATGTTATTTGAGCGGCAGAATGTCACAGTTGAGACAATGTTATATGAGCGGACAATGACGCAGATGAGACAATGTTATTTGAGCGGCACAATGCGCAGTTGAGGCAATGTTATTTGACGCGCACAATGACGCAGTTGAGTCAAAGTTATTTGAGTGACACAAAGATGCACTGAGGCAATCTTATTTGAGCGGCAAAATGACGCAGTTGAGACAACGTTATTTGAGCGGCACATAGACGAACCGAGGCAATGTTATTTGAGCGGCAGAATGTCACAGTTGAGACAATGTTATATGAGCGGACAATGACGCAGATGAGACAATGTTATTTGAGCGGCACAATGCGCAGTTGAGGCAATGTTATTTGAAGCGCACAATGACGCAGTTGAGTCAAAGTTATTTGAGTGACACAAAGATGCACTGAGGCAATCTTATTTGTGCGGCACAAAGACGAACTGATGCAGTGTTATTTGAGCGGAACAATGACGCAGTTGAAACAATTTTATTTGAGCGGCACAATGGCGCAGTTGAGGCAATGTTATTTGAGCGGCACAACGATGCACACTGAGGCAATTTTATGAGATTGACAAAAAGATGCACTAAGGCAATGCTGTTTGAGTGGCACAAAGATGCAAACTGAGGCAAAATCATTGACGTGACACAACGATGCATTGAGACAATGTTATTTGAGCGGCACAAAGACGAATTGAGGAACTGTTATTTAAGTGGCAGTATGACGCAGTTGAGGCAATGTTATTTGAACGGAACAAAGACGCACTGAGGCAATGATATTTTTTCGGAACAAAGACGCACTGAGGTAATGTTATTTGTGCAGCACAAAGCCGAAATTGAGCCAATGTCATTTAAGCGGTATAAAGACGCAACTGATGCAATATTATTTGAGCGAAACATAGACGCACCGAGGCAATGTTATTTAAGCGACACAATGATGCACTAAGGCAATGTTATTTGAGTGAAAAAAGATTCACTAAGGCAATGTAGTTTGAGCGGCACAAATAAGCAGTTGAGGCAAGGTTATTTGATCCTCTAAATGACGCACTGAGGCAATGTTGTTTGAGCGGCACAAAGACGCAATTGAGGTAACGTTATTTGATCCTCACAAAGACGCACTGAGGCAATGTTGTTTGAGCGGCACAAATAAGCAGTTGAGGCAAGGTTATTTGATCCTCAAAATGACGCACTGAGGCAATGTTGTTTGAGCGGCACAAAGACGCAATTGAGGTAACGTTATTTGATCCTCACAAAGACGCACTGAGGCAATGTTGTTTGAGCGGCACACAGATGCAATTGAGACAAGATTATTTGAGCGGCACAAAGATGCTATTGAGGAAATGTTTTTTGAGCGGCACAAAGATGCAAATGAGGCATTGTTATTTGAGTGACACAAATATGCACTTTGGCAATGATATTTAAGCGACACAAAAGGAAATGATTTTTTAGAGACACAAAGAAAGATAACAATATCGGACAGGGAAAGCAGCATTCAAGGACGGCAGTCAACCACAAAACACAAAAACAAACAGACAAACGAGAAGTCAAAAGTAATAAAAGTTGCAAACGACATCACAAACACAAAAAGGTTGAAAATAGGGGTACCGTCTTGGAACGGTCAGTGGCAACAAAGGCCACCGGGAGTTTAAACCGGATCTAGGATGCACCAAACCTCACACTTACCCTACTGTCATCCCATTAAAATAAGTCAGTGTAAATAAAGAAATCCCCGCCATGATCTAATCTCTAACCAACAAGGCAGCATCAATAGGCAATATAAGTAAAACACAAATATGCTCGTGTAAATATAATACAAAAAAAAATAGCCTTAAAAGCCACATTGAAGGTACTCAATGACTTGGAAGAAGCCAGAACAACAAGAGAATAAACCATTAAGGGCACGACAAGTAAGATCATGGACAAACATCAAACGCCACCGTCCCATTGGGCTTTAGGTAGGCATCATCATAGGGTCCACAGCCTGTCCGGTAATCGTACAATTAAAGAGGAAAGCATACTGGCGAACTGTAAATGGGTCCACCACCAAGCATGCAGTACGTTGTAAAATGATAGGGTAAAGTGATCATGACCAAGAATCTTACGAAATTTATAAATCACATCACCATAGAAGTCAGGTTGTTATAGGCCTTGTCGTAGAAGTGTCCTTAAATTACTTTTATATTTGGAAAGAAGATCAGGGTTACGATAATAAAATTAAGGTTTTACGAAGTTTATGGTAACGGTAACCCTGATTGAGTACCTTTTTAGTTATACAAAGATTACGAATATTAAAGTCCTCAAATCGAGTACAGCTCTTGAAAAACGAATAAGTTAAGACACATACACCCCATAAGAAGTTGCTCGGGGAACAACCCCATCCAAGTTGGGATAATTAACAATGTCAAAATTTAAATCATCCCTCTTGTCATTGATTTTGACAATTATTTCACCATTTTCAATCGAGAGATCTAAATCAAGAAAAGAAGCGTTATTATCAGATATATTAGCTTTGTTAAGCTGAAGTTCTTTAGGATAAATAGTATTAACCATAGTTGGAAAGAAAGGGTTGTCAATGTTCAATATGTCATCCAGATATCGAGAGGTGTCATTAAAGGCTTCGATAACATCTGCCTTGGTATCTGGTGAAATACTCAACATGAAATCTCTCGCATAGCAAAATAAAAACAAATCTGCGACAAGTGGTGCACAGTTCGTACCCATTGGGATACCAACAATTTGTCTATAAGCGGTGGTTCCATACCTGACGAGAATAGTATCTAATAGGAAGATGAGTGCTTCACAAACTTCATTGCAAGTCCACATAGTATAATTGTCTAAACTGCCGTTGGTAAAAAAACGCTTTAATATTATTACATACTAAAAATGTAGTATTTTCCATAGCGAATGTTTTAAGAATAAGAGAAATTAGCCTGTCTTTAATAAGGTGATGTGGTAAGGTTGTATATAGTGTAGAGAAGTCATAAGTGCTTATTGATGAAACTTGACCTTTATTGAAAATTGTATCGAGAACGTCTCCTGAATTTTTGACAGACCAAAATAAATTAATTCCAGAGTTTTCATAAGTTGTATCACAATATAGTTTAACGTAATCTTTAACGTTTAGTCACCTAAACCTATCCAACCTTTACTCCGGCCGGTATTTAACACCATAGCTATATTGTTCAGGTGCATTTGCCGGTCGTTTTATATACAAATTAATTATTCCCTAAAAGCGTGCACCGTACATATGTGCCATGTATTTCCGTTACTGAAAAACTCTTTCCTGAAACTAAGCTTAGTGGATTTACTCCCAAAACATTGCATAATATATATATATATACAAACACTTTATGGTACATGCTTACATGCACATACTTTGTCATATGTATATTTCATATTTTCTATTTTCTGTACATGGATATTTTTATTTCATGTACTTTTTCTATATTTGCTCCAGTGATTGTTTTTTTTTCTCATGTACTTTTTATATATTTTTCTAGTATATGTCTTTTTTTAAAAGTACTCATTATATCTTTCTTTATACTTTTTTCTTTTTTTTCGGTTATTTTCATATCGTTAAAACAATGCAAATGCAATACAAATACCTTGTCAGTTTATTATCAATTATATGGTACACCTATTTTGACCGCTGGACCCTTAGAGATCGACCCAGAACAATTGACCTAGACCCCACAAACATTCTTCGACAAAAATACTCTAACGAAATTAACATTCTAAGAATATCGAATATACCGATCGATGATGGAAAGAATACTCAGTCTTGTGTGCCAAGAGCCAATGTCAAAGACATATCTTGAAAGGAAAAAGAATCGCATAATGGGTATTTCCTCTATATAGTAGATGTTTAATATGCTACTGCTAATCGAATGGTACAAGGCGACATTGGGCTTGTACTTTCGCAAAGAAGGTTTAAACAGCACCGAACAAACCAATGGTTACCCCTTTAAAGTTTCATTATCGACAGAATGCGCATTTAGCTAAAACTGGTGAGCAAACTTAGGCTTTAAACGTTGCAATCTCTTAACATTAAACACAATACTGAAATGGCTTGACATTTACGAATTTCTTGTAACAAAGTATACTTTGATTAAAAGGACTACCAAATGACAGAAAAGGTCTTTCTTATATTAGTTGTAGTTAGTTGTAGCTCCTTTCTGCATAAAACACGTTAAGATATATCTGGAATATTACGTGGAATTAGGTGTATACAATAATATAGTATAGGCATTTTTTTGACTATGCAGTTCTTCTTCCTTTCAGTTTATATAGACAATTCATACCAACTGATTATAGGTCAAGTTGGAATGAATGACGGGTCTCTTATTTGTTTGTGGTCCAATGTCCAACAGGTGTAGTTTACTATTTTATAATATATGTTTCTTAGTTTGTTCTCTCTCTGTGTGTGTGTGTGTGTGTGTGTGTGTGTTTATCCATGTTGCCGTATTTCAGAAAGAGTCTATACAACGATATAATTTTAAGCGATGTATTTACAAACACAGACTCCTCTTAGATATGTATATACATCTATCTACACAAAATATTCATTGTGTATTATTATTTACAATAGTTATAGATAACTCTTGGGACACGCTTAGATTGCTCATTAAACTTGTCGCAGATTATTATACGGAATGCACCATTTTTTAAAACGTTTAAAACAAACGAACGTTGCAAAGTTTTATGCAAGACGGTACTTAATGTACGTTTTAAGTGTCATGTAAGAACTACAAAGAGTAACTTTGGTGGCCTCGGAAGGAAATCATAAGGTGAGGCCACGTCAAAAAAATTACGATATGAGTGCCTGACATAGAGGGTTAACACCTTTTTCCCCCACCCATCCACGATGATGGCTTGTGAGATGATCGTGAACGAGTTTAACAACGCTACTATTGAAAGATGAAACGACACAAACTAGACCGGAAGGTGTGTAACGAATACATGCGAATACCATATACACTAGATATAACAAAAGTTGAACAAATTATTTACCCTCTTGCTAGCGATTGTTTTCCAGTCAAATGGTATATCACCCAGTGCTTTATTTTCATTAATACAGTTTAGGAAAGAGGTGACCCATGATAATGTCACTGGAATTTAAAAAAACCCACGAATACTGAGGTAACGAAAATAGCTAGGATGCAGAGCAACCTGTACACCTAAAGTAACCCCCTTTAATATCCCACAAAAACTTGAAAGGTCGTATTTGAGACACCTGTCTAATTACCAGGCCTCAAGATTATAGAAATGTATATTTCCCAATCTAGTACTTATATGAACGTTGGAGCCGCGCAGTGGAGACACTTATCTATTTACATGACCCCAATATTCCTTGAATTATAAAATACATAATTTTGGAAATGTAATTTTTATTTATTGATTTTTGTAACCTCATGTGTAAAAATACATTTTATATAGTAATTGCAATACATATTGCGCTAACTAAACACTACTCATTTTTTATAATCGGTCACTTTTTCAAAGAATTATATATTTTTTAATAATTCATATTTTCATTTAAAATTTTAACTGGCGTCGTTTAACAAATATCGTTACTGATTTATAAAACTTAATCTGCCTTGATTGGACTTAAACCTTGTTGATAAACTTAATAAATTATTGGTATGTGTTTCGCTGATTTCCAGTTTTTTGTATTCATGTTATTTTCAAAAAACCTGGGTGACCGATTATAAAAGTTGAGCAGTGTATAATTGGCATATCATTATTGGTAATCAGTTAATTGGCATATCATTATTGGTAATCAGTTCATTAGCATATCATTATTGGTAATCAGTTAATTGGCATATCATTATTGGTAATCAGTTAATTGGCATATCATTATTGGTAATCAGTTAATTGGCATATCATTATTGGTAATCAGTTAATTGGCATATCATTATTGGTAATCAGTTTAATGTTAGAACGTTTTTCAACAAGAATCCGCGGATTCACATGTCTCGCCTAAAGGGGGCGGACTTAAAAATAAAAGTAACATGTTGCTTAAATGAAAGTTTGTAAACATTTTAATAACTAAAAACAATAATGTTTACAATTTGCTGATACATGTTTGACATTTAAGTGCAGTTGTTTGAAAACAAAATGCCAATCTATAACAACTCATCAGCTTCAAAACGTAGGTCAAGGTCATAGATGAAATCCAAGCATCCACAAAGATGCACTACCCAAGACACAACTATGTCAAAATAGAATGTTTTGTTTTCCAAAGATTAAGCTATAAACAAGGGATGTAAATGTACAAGTAACTGCCCTTTGCTTGGAGGGTGAAGGTAAAAGATACAACTATAAGCAAAGTTTGAAAGGTCTAGTGCATAAGGTTTGTGAAAAAGTGACCTAAACGAAAATGTTGAAGGTAAAAAAAGTATTAGGTTATCTGCCCCTTGCTTGGAGGGTCAAGGTCACATCCACATTTGCCCTGACACGTTGGGATGTACCACCAAAGATACAACTTTAAGTTTGTGATAAATTGACCTAAACATAAAAGTTGAAGGTAAAGATTATTAAGTTATCTGCCCTTTGCTTGGAGGATCAAGGTCATTTTCACATTTGCTTTGTCATGTACCACCAAAGATACAACTATAAGCAAAGTTTGAAAGGTCTAGTGATTACAGTTTGTGAGAAAATTACCTAAACTTGAATGTTGACGCCGCAACCGCCCCCGGAAAAACACCTATGTCTCCTTTTTTCTTCGAAAAGGCGAGGCAAAAATGAGTTCAATTGAATAACATTGCTTGTTAATCATTAATTACTTACAATACTAAGATGATGTTATAATCAACTTGAGATTTCATCGTCGTCTATATAATTTGTATTACGTAGTGAAATCTGGTTTATCAGTATGTGTTTTAATAGATATGACATGTATTATCTCCTCCTCTAGCATAAAAAAGGAAAACTAAAATAAAACTTGACAATAAACGTTATACCACGGTGCTACCTGATAAAAATATGTCAGCAAATTAGCAAACTCTTAATTTTGAAAATATGTTGAAAAAAATACTCCCTAAAAACATAAATGTATCGAAATAGCCTACTCATAGCCTACTCCCACGGTTTGCCACTCTTTAAAATCTGAAACACTTGTCCAACCAGCCGCTCACACAAGAGTTTTCCCGGCTTCATTAATTTGTAATACGAGTAGACTAATCCGGATATGTCTGCAGGTCATTGTATCCTATGGATACGCCTCCTGTGTGATATATTTCACACTTACTATGTGTGAAGGAAATCAATACCCTTCACACTATGGGATTTTCTTCGATTAACCCATCAGTCATCATATTCAACCCCTTGGTCAGTCTGACGTCGATCTTTGATGTTTCATCACGACCCCCATCATTCTTCGGGACTAGATTTTGGTGGCCGTGGTCCTTAGGAGTTTAAATCACCGTGTCTACTCATCCCCGTATTACCACTGCTGGGTGACTGCCCTAAATAAGGTGAACTGGGATTCTGCCCATAACCACTGGCTTCGGTCCCTCCTGGCGCCCAACGTGACGGACTATAATGTACGTTGGGATTATTCCACCTGGGCAGTTGTAACGTACATTGGAGCTGTTCTCATACAATCTATGATCTGATACTCCTGGAAACCGGACCGGGGAACTACCATTCCTATCATTTCCCGACGAAGAAGACCGCAATGGTCATAAAAATTTCTCGGCGAATACTCGGTCCCAGAGTAATCTCTTGCAGTAGGGGAATAAGATATTTACCTGCAGTAGGGGAATAAGATATTTCCCTATCTGCCTGTGCCACTCCAACTTGGTCTCTATAATTATATAGTATATTACTGGACCCCGCCCTACCTGGGGATCTTCCCCTATCCTTATATATTTAATGCGGTCCATTATTTGTTTGGGCTCCTAAAGATTTTGCATTCGTGTATCTCTCAATGGCGAATAACCTCGGGTATCCTCTATATGGAGAACTTGGTCCCCGTGGTTCCCAGTATGGTCTTCGCACCTCGCCAATGTATGCCCCCATATTGGGTAGAATACCCCTGCTCATTAAAACAAAGGTTTTCTTAAGTACTTAGACTGGATGAATTTCTTGGGGGGACGTCCGTGGCCGAGTGGTTAGAGTCTCTGTCTTGAAATCACCGCTGTATGTTCGATTCCCCAGGGGCATAGAAATCTTTATGTGAGGAAGCTATCCTGCTGGCTTGCGGAACGTCGGTGGTTCTACCCAGGTGCCCGCCCGTGCATGAAAACCCAGAGGAAGCTTAAAAGTCGCCATATGACCTTACACCTCTCCATTGAAAATGGTGAAATAATTAGCAAAATATATGACAAGGGAGATGCTTTTAATTTTGATATTGCTAATTATCCCTTAGATGGGGATGTTCCCCGAGCAACTTCTGATGGGGTCTATGTGTCTCAACATATTCGTTTTTCTAGAGCTTGTACTCGAGTTGAGGACTTCAAAATTCGTAATCTTTGTATAACTAAAAAGCTAATACCATCAGGGCTACTGTTACCATAAACTTCGTAAAACCTTTGCAAAGTTCTATTATCGTAACCCTGATCTTCTTTCCAAATATAAAAGTAATTTAAGAACTCTTTTGCGACAAGGACTACCACAACCTGACTTCTATGGTGACGAGATTTACAAACTTCGTAAGATCCTTGGTCATGATCACTTTCAAACTTTCTTTTGTTAAACTTGTTAAAAGGTTTATCAAAATAGGTTATGACCTATCATTTTGCAACGCACTGCATGCTTGGTGGTGGACCCATTTACAGTTCACCACTGTGATTTTCTGTTTAATTGTGCGATGACCGGAAAGGCTTTGGACCCAATGATGACGTCTACCTAAAGCCCAAAAAGATGATGACGTTTGATGTTTGTCTGCAGTCTGCAGTATTGTCTTTTCGTGCCCGCGTTTATTCTCTTGTTGCTATGGTTAGTGTTTTTTGTATTGATATATATACACGAGCATCTTTGTGTTTTACTTATATTGCATATTAATGCTGTCTTTATTTACTTTTTTCGTTTTATTAGGATGACAGTAGGATGAATGTGAGGTTTGGTGCACCCTAGAACATGGTTTAAACCCCCAGCGGCCTTTTTTGCCACTGACAGTTCCAAGGCGGTAGCCCTATTTTCAACCCTTTTATCTTTGTGGTGTCTTATTTGGACTTTCATTCATCTTTAAAGTTGTTCTTTGTTTCTGTGTGTGTTTGTGGTTGACTGTCGTCCTTGAATGGTACGTTTCCCGTTCGATTTTTACATCAATATTAGCTGTGGGTACGACTTTAAAATTCAAATTCAATTTAATTCTTTATTCTAATTATTTGCTTGGGGTAATATGTATTCTTTCCATCTACCCCTGTCGGTGCTTCCTTCATTATCCTTTTTAGAGTGCACTATGGCTTTTCCGAGAACGTTTGTTCCCGGATATCTCTGTATGACTCCCTAATAGTACTAGTTTGGATACCCCTATTCATCGGTTCTGTATAAGTCTCCTTACAGTTTGAAAATTGATTTTATGGGAATTTTGTAAATACTTATGATTTTATAAGTCGCCCCTCACATCCGTGTATTGATCACACCGGGGCTCATTTCTGTTCTCTGTGACTTTTTGGGGCTCCATGGGTTTCCTTTAAAGTTTTTAGGGCTCTATATGCCCTCCTGTAATATCTATGTATTTATCATATGAGGGATCCTTAATGTTTTTTATTGGTGTTGTACTTGGACTGCATTGACCTCTCAGGGTTACCGACTCTTCCAATGGTTTGAAATTACTCTATGTTGTGATCTGGGCACATTATTAATCGTCGGATAAAGTGAAGGCGGTGCCTCCGGTTTAGTATACCCTTGCGTCCCCACAGAAATTATTTTACGCCTTTATTGGGTTCATGTATCGGTGGACGTCTATTTTCTGTTTTTATAATTTTCTCATTCTCACCATGCCTCATTGCACTAGCTCCATAGACCGCTTCTGGTGGTATAATAATCTGAATGCGCTTTATCCCTATGAGTTGCTCTATCCACTCTTTTGTATAACTCTCTCTTCACATTATCTTCTCCCTCTCTCCTCTGTCAATTCAGATATACTCTCATCGTCTCCCTCTATCTCTCCATCTTCAATTATACTCTGATTTTCTCCCATCTTTCTCTTGACACCCCTCCATCTCTACTACCAATACTTTGTCTCTCTTCCATCACCACTATCTCCCTAATGGTGGTTCCCAATCTATGGAGACTCCAGTAATACTAGCCATTTATGACAACATCATTTGTTTGATTTTGTCTCACTATTGCCATCATACCATCATTATATGATCTAGCTATTGTCTCCATTTGCCTTTGTCTATCATCCTGCAACTCCTGTTTAAATCTACGTTCATCATCTTCTCCTTTATTCCATCGACTCTTTTCATTGTCTTTTTCCTCTGAATCCCTGAATACATTGTTCATATTATCGTCCTTCTACATTCTTTCTCTTTTATTTCTATCAACTATTTTGCTCTCTCCCTTGCATTCTCTTCCAGTAATTCTTTATCGCATTCTGCAGCTTGCCTTCTCATACCATCCTATATTGTTCTTTTGAATTCTCTCTCTCTTTCTCTCTGGTCTATCACTCTCTTTATATTCTCCTCTAACACCTTGTAACAAGATTGACCAAGTGGAGACAACTCATCAAGGGAGAATCAAGACGAAATAAATTTACAAATTTATTTACAGCAAGATGAATATATATACAAATAAATACAAATGACAAAGTAGAAATATCAAAGTTTTAAATCATGTTTAAAATGATGTTCACTACGTTAGATTAAACTGTTCGGATTTAATCAGACTGACTATCTGATATCTGTATTTCTGAGATATGTATACTATATCACATGCTATCTTATCTCTCAAAGCTATATCTAGCTGAGTCCTTCCGGTATAGTTCCCGGCACTAACACTTCACTCCCGCCTTATATTGCAATCCCGTCCTTAGCGGTTGCTCTTCGTCCCGGTACCACACATACTTCCGGTGACGTTATTCATACGCGACGCCCACTCGCACGATCCTTTCCGGCGATGGCCCAAGTCCCGGTATTACAAATCCGGTGACGTTATCTGCTATCTGCGAAACCAGGTCTTGCCTAGCGTCTCCGTGGCTAACGTCTGGTCTGTCGCCCAAATGGCGAATGCTGTCGTTCCCGTGTCCTATGACGGCGTTCCCAACCTACGACCCCGTAGACCACGCTCCCGACAATACGCTCTACATGCTCTACGCTCCTAGCGTATACGTACGCTCCTAGCGTATACGGCATTTGCCGTCATGATATTGGCCACTGACTACTCTGGATAATGGCTTGCGATCCTGTGACAAGTTCTTACGAGTTCGACACCCATATATACAGTCTCTACACGGATACCTGGTGAAACACGCCATCCATGCAAATGTCATGTTACTCGGACTGCTCGGACTGCACGTAGTGTCGTAATAAGAATTATATACACTTATTAGGCCCGTACTGGTAAATACTGGCAAATTTACTCATAATACACAGCCTTTAAACTCATAACTTTCTTAATAGTTGATGGATTTTGATGAAATCAACGCCAAAACAACTAATTCTTTATCAACAGATTGAATCTAGTAAAATACCATTTATTAGATAAAGGCATCGATTAAAAGTGATGCGCTTGGCAAAATCTACCAAAATTCCTAATCAAAATCAGGGAAAATGAGGCCCCGACAAACACAATTAAAAACTCTAAGAAAATATGCACTCATTTTGTTACAACACGTTACCCACTAGGAAAAAGTGGTTACACTTCTTCTAACTTCAAAATGAACCATTTATATACAATATTACAATAGCACTATTTACTAGCTTCCTCTACTAGCCTACATTTATCCACAGCACCCTAACTACTGTCCTTTAACTATGATCTACATTACTAATAACTATATGTCCTTAGGTCACTATCACTAACTCCTGTTCTCTCTACCAACATCTCCTCCTCCGCCGTCTACTCCTGGACTATCCTCACTACCGCTTCCATGACTTCGTTTAATAACCGTACTAAGTCTAAAAACACCACTCCTTCTACTTCGACTAGTCTCTAAACCATCTTTCTTACCAAATACCTGAATTGCTAACCGCCATCCTTCAGACTTCCTAAACTTGTCTTTTAATCGGTTTACCCCACCTAACGTGTTTACACCAGTATTAACTAACCTATTGCGGTCTACCAACACCTTTTTCAATGTACCCCTATTAGTTGTATCACCAGTTACCTTCTCCGGTACCGCCTTGATCTTTAGGTTGACTGTAACATTCTTCTGAACCATCGTATCCGTCGCTACATGTATCTGTATCCCTTAGTCAACTATCTATTGACTGTACTACATCCCGACTTACTTACAACTGGATCTATGCTCCACTGCTAAATGAACTATCGCTTATGCTGCCCACATCCTTTCTAACCTCTACTGAATCACCATTGTTTATGCTTACCTCTGGAACTAACCGCTTTACCTCTCCTGCATCAACTATCGTAACAGGTTCCTCTATTAATGGCTTTCTATCGCCAAAGTACTAACACTTACATGTGTCACTGTACTGCCACAACTACTATAAGACCTGCAAAATCTACTTACTTCTGAATTTACACCTGGCCAATAAAACTGAGCTAATACCTTATCACAACTTCTCCGAATACCTAAACGTCCACCTTTTAACGACCCGTGTGCCATCTTAATAACCTTTTCTCGACACTTCTTTGGAACTAGCACCTGGTATTCTGTGTTCTGGTCCTTAGACTCATATTCACGGTATAGTAACTGATGTTTATATACAAATCTTACCTTTCCACCCCCCTTACACATCCTGACTTGGCCATCGTCCGTTTTCTCTCTCGTGCTGTCCAACGTGACGTCCTGTTTCTGCAGCTCCATGAACTCTGACCTTGTTATATCTAAAATCTTACCTGGAACGTTTAACATTCGGTATGGCTTCGTCTCTTGCTTTTTCAGTGCTCTAGTCTGTACTGCATTCACAACATCTTCTGGTCCTGGGTAACTCGCTCCTGGAATATTACCTATAACCAAATCATACACCGGTGCATCGATACATAACGCCTTCGTTTGACCCTTGAAATACGGCGTTTGTACGTCTACTAACGCTACACGAAAGCAATGTTCCGACCCATCAGTATACTTACAACATCTCTTACCTTGTAAATATTGGTAATCTTGAACTAAATTTGTTCGTACCATTGCGCAAGTTGTTCCCGTATCTCTCATGACCTTGACCTTCTTTCCATTGACCCTACCTTCCTTCGTCGGACAATTGCTTGCCTTACATGCTCCCAACTGCTCCAGACTATCACTGCACACTAATACACAACTCGAACTTTCTGTCCTCTGCATCCAACCACGACCAGGACCTCTGTTCCTGCCACGTCCTCTAAAGAAATTGTTACCTCCATCATTCTTGAAAAATGTAGTCGTATTTTCAATACCCGCACTTGTAACTGCATTTCTCTTTTCATCTTCGACTGCTGCAACCCGGTGCTTACCGTCTCTCTTCCTTCAATCAACTGACCTATGGTTTCCACCACAAAAATTACATCTCCAATGAGAAAACGAATTATCACTTACCCTTGACGTACTTGAAGACCTTCCCCTATCTGGGTCTGGCTTACTATCTCGACTGCTTCTGTCTTTGTCTCTGTCCAGACTTTCTTGTACCACTACAGACTCACATCCACCTCCTCTTGCATCTGCAAATAGATCTGCTTGCTCTGCCATCTCTGTACCTGTAAACCTCTTCTCCTTTAGAAACAAGTACAACTCCCTAGTGCAAATACCCAATAACTGGTCTCTTAATAAGTAGTCAATAACCCCGTCGTATGTTTTATTAACGCGGCCCAACTGAAACCACCGCTCTAAATAATGCTTAGACCTCCGTAAATATTGGACAAACGACTCACCTTTTTCTGGCCTAGCTGTCTTGAATCCCTTCCTAAATCCTTCCTCTGTTAGTTCGAATCTCTTTAACAATGCCCCATTGAGCTTCTCGTAATCCAATGAGTCATCCGTTGGTAACCTTGAATATAAATCTAACGCCTTAACTTTTAATAATGCGCTGAGGTGCAACGACCACTGTTCCTTCTTCCACCCTTGTGCATCGGCGTACCTCTCAAACCTCGATAAATAACTGTCCATATCATCTTTATCCTGGTCGAACCATGGGAGTTTTGAACCTTCGATCGTATTAATATGTTCTTTCATAACATTCTTACCTCGATTAACTTCAGCTAGCTCTAACGCCTGTCTATGCTGCTGGTTTACCATTTCCATCGCCCTTAATGTTCCTCTTCACGTTGCCGTTGTGCCATCTCTTCTCTCTCCTTTACCCATTCCTGTTCCTTCGATCTCTGCGCATCCCTTTCTCGCTCGACTTCCCATTTAATTTCTAACTTCTTAATTTCTAATTCCTTTTTATCTCTATCCAGTTCCCGTGCCAACTCCCGTTCCTTTTGACGCTGTTCCTCTTTCTCTCCTTCCAGTTCCCGTGCCAACTCTCATCTCCCTTATCCTTACTTCTCTCTGCTCCATCTCCCTTATCCTTACTTGCTCCCTATTTTCAAAAATAATTCGTACACCCCTCTGATAACTAACTTAAAGGTGGTCTGGTAGCGACTGCCACGCTGTATTGTCTAACGCCAGATCCGCTATTGTATCAACCGTTATTTCCTCTATTTCCCCATTAATAAATTTGCTCTGTAATTGCAGTTAGCGTTTTGATTTTGCTTCCCCAATACCTGGGATGGATCTTGTTTGGTGGCCAAGGGCGACATGAAGAAGATTAGCGTCTTCCACAATGGTTGCCTGAGGAGGATATGCAGAATATTCTGGCCCATGAAAATCACCAATGAAGAACTGTACAAGAGGACAAAGAGCCAAAACGTGGTCACTGAGATCAAACGCCGCCGCATCCGTTGGCTTGGACACGTTCTTAGAATGGACCAGGACCGTATCCCAAAGACTGCATTGAGATGGATACCACCAGGCAGAAGAAACCAAGGACGCCCTAAAATAACATGGAGGCGCACCATACTAACTGAGCTGAAGGAGATAGGTTTGACATGGGGCGAGGCGCAACATGCTGCAAGCGACCGAGCCAAGTGGAGGCAAATCGTTGATGCCTTGTGTCCCATTAGGAACGTAGAGGATTAAGTAAGTAATATATATTAATTGACCCCATATTTTTATTTTTATTTTATTTCTTTAGTGGTTGTGTGTAACAACTAAAAGAAAACAGTTGATACTGTTTTATTTTTATTATTATTATTTTCAGATTTAGCGAAATACAACGACATACACTCAATACAAACTATCAATACTACAAGCTATCGCTATGAATATTTCAAAACTCACGACACCGTAACCGTGCTCATAGCCACAAACACACCAAAATAAATCATGTCACTGTTTAAATACCGTGCCGATAGCACAGTATCAATTACTATAAAACACTGAGATTATTAACTACCAAAATATTGAATTTGGCTATGACGACGCAATATTGACTATCGACGATGACAAAATGAAAATGTATTGACAAAGTGATAGTGTACGCCAACGATGACAATGTGATATACGAGCTTTAACGCCGTTTTAACAATCTTTCATTCATATTACGACGGTGAGCTCAATGTTCACATTGTTCGTGCTGCCACACCACGCAGTAGACGGATGCCATGATACCCCAACCAGACACTTTATACTGAATAGGGGCCGATCAGTCCTAACAATACCCTTTATATGCTGACCCTCAAGCAAGCAAGGGAGCTACTACATGTATTGCAATTTTTATAAAATCTTTGGTATGACCGGCCGTTGATTGAACCCACGACTACCTCCATGCGAGGCCGATGCACCACCATTACGCCACTGCCGCGGTTCTTAGCATTTGTAATGGGGTGTATTGTCTAGCACCGCCAATAGTAGTATTTGAAAACTTCTTGTAGCTGTATCCCCAAAGATTGCACCAATGTATACCACCGCAAACGAGATTCGGATGGAGCCATGACGACGACGACAGACCACTAGGCATCTCATCTCCTCATGCTTTTCACTGAAATATATACACGACAAGCCAAAGACACTGGTACCAAATACAATATAAACGACAAACACAGGGGAGGGTGGGTGGGCTAGTTTGGAGATAACAATTAAAAACCGTTTTTTAGAACACAAAAACAGATCGATACTGACCAATTGGCGCTCACTGAAAAGAGGTGTACGCGTTAGAATTACACGTTCATAATAACCTCTGATTTCCACCCCCTGAAATAATTAGTATTTGTTCCCTAGTAGAACAAATCCCATTGTTTAAGATGGGTTACAAATAAAACAAAATGTTACTAGTTTATATTTATTGGATTAAGCTGGCCATGGCTTCAACAATATATAGTGTAAAATAAAATGTGTAGTTAATCAAATTGGAACATTTCAGGTAAATCCAATGCTCATAGTCCAAACTAAGTTTAAAAGTGTAAACCCCGGAAACAGATGTTCACAAAAACATGTCTTAAAATTAAAAACTTCTTGCATAGAAAATAACAAAGTTCTTAGAATACTGTACAGTGTAAACCCTGGGAACAGATGTTCACAAAGACAAGTCTTAAAATTAAAAACTTCTTGCATAGAAAATAACAAAGTTCTTAGAATATTTTAACTACACTATGCTGTGTCCGCGAAATACATGCCACTCGGCATTTTTATACCACATGCCGCGTGCGCCAAACATGGGGGAAGCGGAACACAGCTTAGATAATAAAAAAAACTCCAAAGAGGTATGACAGACGTACTTCAACCAATGATGCGATTATGTCATGTTATATACAAAATAAAAAAATCAATCAAAACAACTCCAAAGAGGTATAACAGACAGAAGCGATTGTGTCATGTCATATACAAAAAACATACTTCAACCAATGAAGCGTTTGTGTCATGCCACACGCCGCGTGGTACCGCCAAACATGGGGGGAGCGGAACACAGCTTAGATAATAAAAACATCCAAAGAGGTATAACAGACGTACTTCAACCAATGAAGCGATTGTGTTATGTCATATACATAAACAAATCAAAAAACTTTAAAAATCAACCAAAAAACCTCCAAAGAGATACAACAGACAGAAGCGATTGTGTCATGTCATATACAAAAAACTACAAAAGGCACAAACAAAAACCTACAAAGAGATATAACAGACATACTTCAACCAATGAAGCGATTGTGTCAGGTCATAATTTATAAATAATATATAAAAGTTACAAAAAGGCTCAACAACAGTTTGTTGCGATAAATTAGCTACGGAGAGCTAATATAACCCAAATAGGGTAAATATAAAAATTATCTATACGATTGCCAAGCCAGAGCCAAGCTTAAAGGTTGAATGTATAATTTCTTCAATTTAACTTATAAACATTGAATTCCGTGTTGTAAACCATTCACAAACAAGGCTTGCCTTGATAAGAGTACATCATCCCAATACAGCATTGTCTTAAAACAACTTTATAAGATTTCAATATTTAACATTAAAAACATCGACTTTTGCTTCGTTAGGATTAATTCAAAAGCCTCTAATTAAAACAATGTGAGGGCAGGCCCCACTATGTATCATCCTTAATAGAAATACAAAGAACCAGGCAACAAAGCATCATCTACTTCCTTGTTCCTGAACAATGAAATGCCACTATATACACTCATTGGCAAGACATTAAGCAGTTCAATATATATTTCCAAATTCAACACAAAATAAGTGTTATAGGCCACTTTGACATTCACAATAGAAAACTAAATGTCCATAAACTCTTCGATCAAAAACGGCAGGAGCCCAAATGTATACAGTTCCGTGCGACATATGCACTTTGACTTTCATAGTACGAGTCTGGTCTGCAATTAACTTAATTCATAAACCAGGTCTAAATGTTTGTTCATGGCTATCATTTATACTAGCAAATTGTAAACGGAGAGCTTAACATGTGATACCAACTACTGAAGGTCTCTATGGTACGTGTCGCAACCGCATGTCCAATACCCAGTTATTCGAAATAGGAACATTGTTGATTAGCCTTTCGACATCGTAATGGTGAGACAAACTGAAGTGCAAGGTATGGCGTAAAATAACCTATAACACAGAGATCTAATTATAATTATAACAGCATCAGCCACCACTCTGTATAAAAACAACAGCCACTGAATGAAAAGATCAGTGTACTCAAACAGAATAAATGTGTAAAACTGACTGCTAGACGAAAACATTTAGGACATTATACTGTTATAGCAGCAGCAGACACAGCAGGAAGTAAAAAATATCTGTAATAAGCAAAACAAGCTGTGACATATATCTATCACAAATTGACAAAAGAACAATAGCATAGACCTGCAATCAACACGCCGCCAGTTGTCAATAATAAAGCACATGCAGTTGTATTAGAACCTATTGTCAATATACTTTGAAATAAACACTAGGGCGGAGATATCTAAGGACTGACGACATGTTAATTACATGCTCATCGACATACTCACACTCTTGGTGTAAAATAACATAACGGGTAGTATATACCGTTTTCAGCCATTTTCAGACTCCTGGTGTAAAGTTAGTATATTCATTAACCAACATTCATGCATTTGCATACTCCAAGTGTAAAAGGTGACAATTTATACCGGTTTGTTATAACTGCGACAACAAAAAGCGCACCACTTTACACACACTAAGAATCACTGTGGTATACCGTACCCTGGATATTGCTATGTACAGTGAGTATTGGTGAGTATTATCATTGGATTTCGCGACGCCGGAGATCGAACGAGGGTAAGTTCAGTTTCAATTTTTAGTGTTTTTTAGTTTGTTTGATATAAATGTGATAAAAAATTTAATCATTTGATCATTTTCCTAGTCCCTGAAAACCCGAAAATGTTTCGATATTTCTTAAAAAGGTAATAAGAAGGCAAAACTCGGCTCTTTACTCACGCAATAAATAAACTAGGGTCTGTCAAATTTGATTTTTTTGTTTATATTCTTCCGTCAACGAAAAACTTGAATCGAGCAAATTGTGATCACTAAAACCAAGTAGCTTTAGTCCAAATTACTGAAAAAATTATGAAAGTTCAAAAAAGACTTTCATGTGTTGGTGCGCCTTAAAACCGAATTCGTTCATTCATTCATTATCTTTATTTCCTCCTTACAGGAGATTTTGAAAACAATCACATATTACATACAATATACATAATTAACATAGTGAGAATTGAAAACATATTATAATACATGTCAGTGACAAAACAAATCAATGGTGATTTTTACGCATACATATCCATATACAAACGTAATGCTAGTAACGCTCATTTGCTAATAAAAAAATAAAAAAAAAACACAAAAAAAACACAAAAAAAAAACAACCACAGATTAACACACACGTTTCTTTTCTTTTTCTTTTTTTTTTTTAAGCTATGACTGAGACACAATTGGTGACATAATTAAATGCCACTTTTGTGAATATGTACATGTTAGGACAGCTTCTGTTTAGCAAGGACACACATCGGCCACTAATAACTTTCACCAGGAATGATTCATCGTCGCAAGACTCTAATTCATTGTTCTTTGTTTTTGTTATCTGTTGTTGTTGCTGTAGTTTTTAATTGAATTAAAAGCCATAATGAAGTGATTAAAAATGAGCCCTGTTCCCTTAGCGTTGTGACATCTGTTCATTTAGCCACAAATTTGCGATCCCAGTTTGCTACTACACTCGCAGTATACGTCTTCGCCTTACACATTCTGATCCTGGTTGACTTCCCATGATCAGCATCACACGATTAAACATTTTCCCACACCACGAAATCCTGCTGTAAACCAAGTGGCTTTACATAAATCATTGGCTCTTAGACTGTTGATTGAATTGGATTTTATAGTCGCACCAACAGCTAAGGTCATATGGCGACTTTCCAGCTTCCATTGGTGGAGGAAGACCCCAGGTGCCCCTCCGGGCAATTTTCGTGCACGGGCGGGCACCTGGGTAGAACCACCGACGTTCCGCAAGCCAGCTGGATCTCTTAGACTGTATTTTCGGCAAAACTGTTTACTGAAATAAATTGCTAAAATAAAAAACACCTGACAAATGTATCTAAAAAGAAGCATGTTTGATCCTGTAATTTATCCCTGTGAAGGTAAAGCAAATACAGAAATTAAAGCACAATATAAAAGCACATTTTTTTTTATTTTTTTTTATTACTTTTTTTTTTTTTGTTTTTTGTTATTTTTTATTATTAATATTTTTTCTTTCCCCCCCCCCCCCACCCCCCACCCCTCCCCCTATGAATCCTTAATAATGTCGTGAGCTTCAATCAGTTTACCAAATTTAATATGCAATAACAGAACATTATATACATATATATATATATATGTATAACAATTAAATACCGATATTTTTATATTTTTTTTAATATATTTTTTAGCATTATGTTAGGCTATGTCCCAGAAATCGACATCAACACTTTCGTTTGACACTATTGCAACATACTGACGCAATAACCTTGCGCTTGCAATGCCACCCTATATAATGCCATACTTATGTTAGGATATTCCAGACAAATGCCTCTTGTACATTATTTAAACAAAAGTGTACTATAATATTTTTTTTGGACTGAAGCTAAGTTATATCACCGCCTTGGCAAGGTCATCCACCACCGGCCGCTTTATCAACGATAAAACAAACACATTTAGTAATTTACAAATACATAAACAACGTTATTTTATTTACTTTTTGTTCGAATAATTATATTAGTCATCTAAATGTGTATATAACGATAATACGACAATACCAAAACATCCTGGATGAATGATGTAAAAGAAATTGATGTGCCCATCGACACACACATTCAATAACACTGGATGCGTATTAACAATTGGTTTCGAGATAGCATTTAAATACCGTGATTTTCAATTGTAACACTGTACCGCTAACTTGGCAAGAATTATGTTAGGCTATGACCCAACAATTGACATCCACACTTTCCTTTAAAACAATATTGTAATATTGACGACAATATTGAAGACTTGTTGTCGACTTGTGTTCGATACAGAAATGAAAAAATAATAAGCTGGAATCAACTTTCATTTTAAACCAATAGCACACACAGTGTCATACTTCTGTTAGGCTATGACAGAATAATCGAAATAAACACTTTCGTTTCAAAACTGTTATTATACACTTAAATACCTGTCGGGTATTATTTAAACATAATGCTACACATACTTATTTATGTCTAAATAAGTTCACAGCCTTGGCAAACGTCATCTCCCATCCTGCACGACTCAAAATTCAAATCAATAACCAGAGTTGTCGTTCATTTTGCATATTCATATCTGTCAACATCGTAGCACAATACGGCCGTTGCGAACATAAGCAGGGTATACCGACATGTAACAAGCATTCAACACTAATATTTGATGCGTATTATCAACAAGTAGTTTGGAGATAACAATTAAATACCGATTTTTAGAACACAAAAACAGATCGATACTGACCAATTGGCGCTCACTGCAAAGAGGTGTACGCGTTAGAATTACACGTTCATAATAACCTCTGATTTCCACCCCCTGAAATAATTAGTATTTGTTCCCTAGTAGAACAAATCCCATTATGATAAAATGCTAATACTGTACGAACTGTACGACATCTGGCATTTACCTACAAGAGGGGATACAAGCTTCTAGAACAAGTTACTATAGTAATGATCCTTTTATTATATACCTCTTAACATATCATTAAAATCGAATACATTTAAAAAAAAGAAAAGAAAAAAAAGTCAACTTAACTGAAAACCACCAACAGCAAAGACATGACAACATGTACATTACACGTGCATGAATATATGTACATTACACTGCAACAACTATACGTGTGTTCATTACACATGGGTGAACAATTCAAATTCTGATGAATTTACATAATGTTAAATTGAATATTTAACCCACGATGTTTACAAATGCACAAACAAACATTCTGATAGATCACAGTTAAAACATCCATTGTTCTTAATGGATTACTTAGCTGGGCAATCCCCAACATTTCAATCTGACATTTGTGTATGGAGAGTTCCAAAATCTATTTTTAGCAGTATAGTGTCAAAGATTCAGAAAACCTCTAGATGTGATACAGCGTTTTATATTCCATTGTAGGAAAATGGAGGTACAAGGTATATAATTATATTATTGATAGATATATAATCAAGACTATTTACAGTTCTGATCGATGCTATATCTCGATTTTTTAGTGTTTACTTCTACTTTTTAAACCAATTAGATGGCTCAGAAATTCAAATACTTGCACCATTTATTCATGAAAAATTTATTTTAAGCGCTCTTCAAGGTTTAGAGACTCAGTGTGACCTATGTAGAGACTATCGATAACACCTACCGTAAACACTAAGCCGGATAAAGTCTATGAAGAGAAATCTTCACCATTAAGAAACAGAAAGGGAAAGCGTAGCCTCTATCCTATACAAAGACACCACGACAATCTAACAGTATTCCAGTTTCCACTAATTATTAAAACCGGTAGTTCAGTCATCATTATAATAAAGTCAAGCGAAAGCATTGATTACACCTGGCACACTTTTTCACTCCGGCAATACATCGTTTACACTAATCACAGTTTGTTTTTAATAATACAGATTGGTAGATATAGAGGGTGTTACAGGAGTGACATAGAGTATAATAAACAGTGTTTTTCAGATACGGGAAATATCTCCCGAGGTAGAGAAATGGCCCCGATATAAGAACGAGTGCGGAGGACGAGTCTTATATCGGGGCCATTTCTCTAGCGAGGGAGATATTTTCAGTATCTCAAAAACACTGGTTATTAAACTATATATTACATAATTTAAAATGATATTTTATTAATATTTCTAATGATTCACGCCTTTTTACACCAGTTTGCACGAGAACACCAAGACGATGTTACATCATGCAAGACGACGTTACGTCATACAACAAAACAAGTGGAACCGGAACTCTTCGTTAATTTCCGTAATCGTTATTTCCTAGTGAAGGCATCTGACGAAGACGTCCGTAAAACAATCGGAAATTGATAAAATTTTGGAACGGAGTGAACGTCATTTGGCATTTCCGCCACTGACGGAAAAGGCCGAGCAATGTTCCGTACTGGGAAATATCTCCCTGGAGATATTTCCCAGTAGAGCAAACGAGTAGATATAGCTTTTCTATTCCCAGTACTTACTATATAAATCAGAGACAATTATGTAATATTGTGTATTATTGATTTTAATAAACGAATTGGATAAAATGATAGGATACGAGGCTCTGCTGGGTATCCTATTTTTTTTATCCAACGAGTTTAATAAAGTACACAGTCACGAATATAAGATTCTGTTTATCACATAACACACTTACGACGTGATAGTTACACTATAATTTTGTCAATTTACCTTATATACGGCGGCAATTTGTAAGATAGATAGATAGATAGATTCTTTATTTTCCTCCAAGATGTAGGAGAGCATATACATATAATTATAACATACAATACAAATTCAAAAGTTAACATAGACGAATGTCAACATATATGTACATATATAGAACAAAAATATATACATCACGCAATACATGTAGTGTTACTGAATATTTTTCTATCAGTCTCAATTAGTTATGAGTATAGAGTTTTAATAAAACTATTTATACAAACTATATATATATTGATATGTATTACCATATGCATGACTCTTGTCGAAACGAAACACAAGATGCCATACTGGTACAATATACTCAGTTTAAAGTAGTATAACATATTACATAACTGATTATGCATCAATCCTATAAACAATAATATTGAGATTTAAAACAAGGTGTGGAGCACTATTGAAAGTTGTGAACATTACATTTTCTATTGTTTAGTACTTAAAATCTCAATTATTTACATATCTATATTTATCTATAGAAAAAACATAAATAGCATTCCCAACATGCAACACGACATCCTAACAAAGTCAGCTGCCTGTTGGGTTTAACAAAAAGCTTAACCATAATTGCATGACCCTTGTCGAAACGAAACACAAGGTAACAACTATCATACAGTAAAACAGGTACCATTATACCTTGTAAAGACGATATTACAAGAGATTTGAAAACATTTTGTGAATTAGATGAACAATGTTTAAGAGTAACTGTTCATTGTTTTCAGTACAGTAGTTTCTGAAGCCAGCAAGTAAGTCACAAATTTGATCATAGCTGCCTTTAGAAATAAATTTA